>CABHPH010156214.1:0-45746 GCA_902168325.1 Peromyscus nudipes
TGTTGGTATCTGAATATGATCAAATGCCTTGTGACATTTAAGCTTAAGCAGCCAGACATTCCTGAAAACAACTGTGGTTCAATACTTTCCACAGAACTAATAATAATTCTGCTGCCTTCACAACTATAAAGAGCAACGGCTGCCTCGTGGAGAATGTACAGGAGATTGGATTTTCTAAGAATCACAGGGCTAGAAGAGAAATCTCTTTGTTCATATGAGTCTATATTTTTTTTAATTCCCTGTGTCCTAAGAGAACACTGAGGGAAGGGTCATTTATAAAAAGTTCTAGATTCTCGTTTTGACAGTTGCTGCATATCCTCTTCCACTCTATCCTATGTCTCCATTTCTGACCTAACCGTTTTCATCTGCAGCCTTACCAGTTAAATAGGTTAGAGGAGATGTGGAGGCTACAGTGCCCCAAGCCAGCAGGGAGGATAAGCGTGGATGGAAACTTTGCTTTGCTGCAAACCTTCAATGCAGAAAGGCAAAGCTGTTTTTATCTAACACGTCTTTTATTTGATTTTCATCTGCCAAAGCACACTCACCATATCAAAGTCCTTAACGCTCAAAACTGAATGTGAATGTTTGTATCTTTACCCATTTTTTGCTAAAACTTTGATCAAATTCTTGAAGAAAAACCTCCCTCAAAGGTAAAGAACCATTAATATGATGGGCTGATTTTGTTTTGTTTTCTTGTCACCATGGTATGAGTGACTTTCATCGTTACCCCAGTGAAGTTCAGGATTCAGGGCACTTCCTAGCCCTGTCTTTTGATAACTGGGAAGTTTAGCTAAACAAATACCAAACTATACCAAAATTCATGTCTTGTGCCATGTCCTCCTTTGAAACAATGCTCTTGCCTTGCTCCAGACAATCCTAGTTGCTTCTTCTTCTTTTTGTAAATAAAACATCTTTCAGATACTAACAAGAATCCTTTCTCCTACAAGGATGACATCACTGTTCTTGTTTTGGATGTTGCCATTGTAGAGAGGGACACTATGGCACAGAAAGGAGTCACTTACTTGGAGTCACTCAGATGATATGTAGTGTGGTGAAGCCTACATTCATATAAGACAGTCTGCTTATGGAACCTGGGCTCTGGGTTATCAAGTAGTTCCTCCTGGCTAGATGGCATCCATGGTGGTGTAGCCAAGCTACCAAATAAATGGACAAAGAAAGACAGGTCTTCAGAAGACTGGCCTCAAGAGGGGAGCAATGGGGTGAGATCCTGCAAGCTTGATTTCCCAACATTCCTTTAGTTATCACCCCCGGGGATAATATTAGGACAGCTACTTACTACGTATTCTGTAAGATAGAAAGTTATTACTTAAAATATTCATATATGTATCACTCAGGTGAAAATAATAGATACAAAGGGATTTGGTTATGGAAATAATGATACTGTTATAATACTTGTAATTCCAATGAAAATAATGATACCATTAATATCAGAAACAAAATACTGGTGATAATTCACGAATAAATTCCAATAAGAAACCTGAATGCAAAGGTGCCTCTAGTCTCCTTGGTGGGAAAGATCACTTCTGCTTTTGACTGCCCAGCACTGCTTTATTCCTGCTGCAGGTTTCTCTCATCAACCTCTCTCTGTCTTGTCTTCCCACCCTTCTCTCTCACCTCTTTCTCTCTCTCTGTCTCCTTCCTCCCTTCTCCTCTCCTCTTTCCCCTCTCCTCTCCCCTCCTTTGAACCTCCATCACTGGGTTACAAAGACAGCAGTGTGCCTGGGAGAGTGCTGGAGGACTGCAGTGGGCGATGGAAGATAAGTTTTAACAAACTGTGTCTTTTTGCAGCTGCTGTTTGGAAAGCAGGCTTCCTGCCATGCTGAGGCTGAACTGCCAAGTGCCTTATCCTGGGCTGAGCCCCAGGACCTCAGCCATAGACTGCTTTCTATGGCTTATTCCAAATGCAGTCCCTCGGCTGTGCTGCAAGCAATAAATATCTCTTTCTGTAATAGGGAACTGGGCACATGAAATCTACCCGTTCATCCTTCACAGCCTCTGCCCGCTGCCTCTTTATTTTCACCCAAATTGCATTATTGGTCTTTAAGATAGGATCTTGCGGCATTTATCAAGTGTCTGTATGCCAGAGTTCTGGGTATTTGAATATTCTCAAATCCTCCAAGAGATAGATCAATTGAAAATTGTAGTTAGGGTCTTATTAGCAAGATAGTAGGGAAGGTATTTTTCTTCTCTAAGGACTATAGCCAGCTGAACCACGTTGTTTAAACTTCTTAATTCCTTATTATTAAAGATAATAACTCAAGGTATAAGGTTAAAAAAGTTAGATTTAGTTTTTTAATGTGATTCTATTATCTTACATCTATGAGTGTTTTGCCTGCATATGTTCTGCGCACCATGTGTACATGCCTGGTGCTGTAGAGCCCAGAAGACAGCACTGGATCCCCTGGAACTGGAATTACAGATGGTTGTCAACTACCATGTGGGTACTGAAAGTTGAAACTGGGTCCTCTGAAAGAGTATCCAGTGCTTTTAACCACTGAAGCATCTCTCAAGCCAGAGATTTAGGGGTGTTTGTTTGTTTTGAGTTTTTAGTTTTCCTTTTTCTGTTTTTTAACATGGAAGGGTAGAACAACACCCTCTATGAAGAAGTAAATCTAATGCGGTAGATAGAGCAGACAACAGTGATGGGAACAACCGCATCTGTTAATGTTCTTCATTCAAACTCATTTTGGGGCCAGACAAAACATACACAATTTTTCATTATGTATCATTTCCCTTTATGTCCCCCAGATAGACCTGTAAACATAAATGTTGTTCACTGACTTAAGAATTAGGAAAATAAAAGTGAGTTTGGCCTTTAGTGTTTTTAATATTCTACACCTTAATCTAACATCTAACATGCTGAAAAATAGGCATTCTTATATATACTGTTGATAGAATACATTTTTGATATGAGTCAAAACAATAAAAGAAGAGTCATATCCGTATTATGCATATACACACACACACACACAAACACACACACACACACAAATGTATGTATACATGTAACTATGTAGTATATTTGTATCTATTTTTTATTTAGGCAAAGTTATGGAATATATTATATACCTTGTGAGTAAGATACTGAAACATGAGTGAATGAAGCCTTTATTAATAACTTTATGCTAATCTAAATTCTAATTTACTATTTTTTTTGCCAAAACTATATATTTCCTTATATAAAAGAACTAGTTTAAGGTGATGTGCAAATAAGTGCAATCTTTACTCAGTGTAATTACTTATTTTTCTTATTGCTGTAACAGAATAACTGGGCAGAACCAACTGATGGGCAGAATGATTTATTCTTGCTTATGTTTCAGGGGACACAGTACATCATGTCAGAGGAGGCATGCTGACAGGCACTGTGGCTATGGAAGTATAAGGATGTTTGTTCACATCTTTATGGATCAGAAAAGCATAGAAGTAGGGATAGAACAAGGGCTGAGCTATAACCCATAATGTGACCCCTATGTTTACCTACTAGGTCACATGTCCAAAAAATTTTACAACTTGCTGAAACAGTACCACTACATGGGGAACAGTTGTTTAAATACATGAGCCTATGGGAGATCTTTTACACTCAAACCATAACACTCAGTAATTATACTTTTAGGATTTTTTTCTAGGGTAATAACTAGCAGATTGTATAAGAGAATGCATAGGAAGTTGTTTGTTGTAATTTCTTTCTTTCTTTTTTTAAAAAAATATTTTATAGTTGTTCACATCCTAATCAGTTTCCCCTCTGTGGACTCTCTCTTAGCTGCCCCCAACTTCCCCACTCCAATGGATCCTGTCCCCTCCATTTCCTCTTCAGAGAAGAGCATGTCTCCATGAAACAACAGCCAGACAGGGCAAACACAAGATACAAAAAGCCAAGGTGAAAGCACTCATATTGATGCTGGAAAAGTCAATTCAATAGGAGGAAAAGAATTTCAAGAACGGGAAAAGAGTCAGGTATACACCAGTGCCCATTGTATGGACTCTCACAAGAACACCAAGCTAACAGCCACAACATACACACAGAGGACCTGGTGCAGACCCATGCAGGACCCGTGCTTGCCACTTCAGACTCTCTGAGCCCTTTTTAGTTGATTTGGTGGGCCAAGATCTTCTGGAGTCCTCTATCCTCTCTGATTCCTACAGTCTTACCTCATCCTCTTCTGTGAGGTCCCCCAGTCTCAGAGGGGAGGGACTCTCTCTCTCTCTCTCTCTCTCTCTCTCTCTCTCTCTCTCTCTCTCTCTCTTTCTCTCTCTCTCCATAATGTCTGGCTGTGAGTCTCTGCACCCACTCCCATCTGTTGCCAGAGGAAGCCACTCTGATGATGACTGAACAAGGCACCAATCTATTAGGAAGCACTTTTATTGATTTCTGTTTTTCTTTTTGCCAGTTGTGTTTGGTCCCTAGGTCTGTGAACTGTCTATTCTCTGGTTTCTGGCCATCCAGACAGTGTAAGGCATTGGCTTCTTCTCATGGCATGGGACTCAAACTAAACATTGGTTGGCCACTGCCACATGTTCTCTGCCATCATTGCCTCAGCACATATTGCAGGCAGGACAGACGATAGGTGGAAGGTTTTGTGGCTGGGTTGGTCTCCACATTTCTCTTTCAGTAACCTGCAGAGTACCTTCTCACATCAAAGAGGCTAGAATGTAGGGATGAAGGCTCCAAGCACACATCAGCTTGACCTCTCTATATTCAATGAGCTGAGTAGAAGTTATCCTAGGTAATGGGGCCCTACTGTCAGTCTTCAAAGGGCAAACTTCTGTTTTTTTGGTTTTTTTTTTTTTTTTGAGACAGGGTTTCTCTGTGTAGCTTTGCGCCTTTCCTGGAGCTCACTCGGTAGCCCAGGCTGGCCTTGAACTCACAGAGATCCGCCTGCCTCTGCCTCCTGAGTGCTGGGATTAAAGGCATGCGCCACCAACGCCCAGCACAACCTTCTGTTTTAACATCAGTGTATGTTGTTTAGGGATCCCCATGGAACCTCCTTGGCCAACAACTCAACCAAATGTAGTCTTTTTCTTTACCTAATCTCTCTGGGTCTGTGAATTGTAGCTTGATTATCACTTCCTTAAGAGCTAATATCCACTTATAAGAGAATGCATACCATATTTGCCTTTCTGGGTCTGGGTTTTTCTAGTTGTACCCATTTGCCTGCAGATTTCATGTCATTTTTTTTTAGCCACTGAGTAATATTCCACAGTGTAAATGTACCACAATTTCTTTGTCCATTCCTCAGTTGAGGAACATCTAGGTTGTTTCCAGGTTCTGGTGATTATGAAAAAAGCTGCAATAAACATAGTTGAGCAAGGGGCCTTGTGGTAGTGTCCTTTGGAGATATACCCAAGAGTGTTATAGCTGGGTCTTGAGGTAGGTCAATTCCCAGTTTCTTGAGGAACTGCCATATTGATTTCCATAGTGGTTGTACAAATTTGCATTCCTACCAGCAATGGAGGAATGTTCTCTTTGCTTTATATCCTCTCCAGCATAAGCTGTCACTTATGTTTTTTTATCTTAGTCATTCTGATGGGTGTAAGATAGAATCTCAAAGTAGTTTTGATTTGCATTTCCCTCATAGCTAAGGATTTTAAACACTGAAGTGTTTCACAGCCATTTGAGATTCCTCTATTAAGAATTCTCTGCTTATATCTGTACCCCATATTTAAATTGGATTATTTGTTTTTAATCTATTTTCTTGCGTTTTTTATATATTTTGAATATTAGACCTCTATGGGTTGTGAAGTTAGTAAAAAATCTTTTCCCATTCTGTAGGCTGCCTCTTTGTCCAGTTGATGCTGTCTTTTGCCTTCCAGAAGATTTTCAATTTAATGAGGTCCCATTTATTGTTGATCTTAGTGTCTGCACTATTGTAGTTCTGTTCAGAAAGTTGTCTCATGTGCCAAGCCCTTGGGTTCAAGGCTGTTCCCCACTTTCTCTTCTATCAGGTGCAATGTGTCTGTTTTCTGTTGAGGTCTTTGATGCACTTGGACTTGAGTTTTGTACAGGGTTATAGATAAGGATCTATTTGAATTCTTCTACATGCTGCCATCCCATTTGACCAGTACTATTTTTTGAAGATAGTTTCTTTTTTCTTCTAGTATGTATTTCTGGTTTCTTTATTAAAAAAATCAGTTGTGCATAGGTGTGTAAACTTATGTCTGGGTCTTCAATTCTATTCTATTGATCAACATGCCTTTTTATACCAATACCATGAAGTTTCTATTACTAAAGCTCTGTAGTACAACTTGAAATCAGTGATGGTGATCCCTCTAGCAATTCTTCAAATGTTCAGGATTGTTTTAGCTGTTCTGGTTTTTGTTTTCTCCATTTTAAGTTGAGAATTGTCTTTTCAATGTCTGTAAATAATTGTGTTGGAATTTTGATGAAGATTGCACTAAATATGTAGTTTGCTTTTGATATGATGGCCATTTTTACTATGTTAATCTTACTGATTACTATGTTAATCTCCAATTGGAGATATTTCCATCTTCTGACATCTTCTTCAAAATTTTTCTTTAAAGACTTGAAGTTTTTATCATCCAAGATTTTCACTTGCGTGGTTAGCGTTACCCCAAGATATTTGAGGATATAGTGAAGGGTGTTCTTTTCCTGATTTCTTTCTCAGTCCCTTTGTCATTTGTATATAGGAGGGCTACTACTTTTTTGAGTTAGTCTTGTGTCCAGCCTCTTTGCTGAAAGTGTTTATCTGCTGTAGGAGTATCCAAGTAGAATTTTTAGAGTCACTTATGAATCATATCATCTGCAAATAGTGATTCTTTGATGTCTTCCTTTCCAATTTGTATCTATTGATCTCCTTCAGCTGTCTTATTGCTCTATCTAGATCTTCAAGCACTATATTGAATAGATATGGAGAGAGTAGACAACCTTGTCTTGTTCCTGATATTAGTGAAATTGCTTTGTTTTTCTTTATTTAATTTGATGTTGGCTATAGGCTTGCTCTAAATTGTCTTTATTGTGTTTTGATATGTCCCTTGTAGTTCTAATCTCTCCAACACTTTTATCTGAAAGAATGTTAGATTTTGTCAAAGGATTTTTACATCTAATGAGAAGACCATGTATTTTTTCTTTCATTTTATTTATATGATGTACTACATTGACTGATTTTTATATGATCTACCATTTCTGCATGCACTGATCCACTCCTCTTCCATTTCTTGTTAGGAAAGGGTAGGTCTCCTATGAGTATCAATAAAACATGGCGTATCAAGTCGCAGTAATATTAAATACCTCCCCATGTATTAAAGCTGGACAATGTGGCCCAGTATGAGAACTAGGGTCTCAAAAGCCAGTAAGAGAGTTGGAGACAGCCTCTCTTTCTATTGTTAGGAGTCCCACAAGAGGACCAAGCTACACAGCTGTCACATATATGCAGAGTGCCTAGGTCAGTCCCATGCAGGCTCCCTGGTTGTCAGTTCAGTCTCTATGAGCACCTGTGAGCCCAGGTTAGTTGATTCTGTGAGTTTTCTTGTGGTATTCTTGATCTTTCTGGCTCCTACAATCTTTTCTCCCCCTCTTCTGCAGGATTCCCTGAACTCCACCTAATGTTTGGCTGTGAGTCTGCATCTGTTTCCATCAGTTGCTGAATGATGCCTTTCTGAGAATTGGGCTAAGTACCAATATGGTCACGGGAGATGGCCAGTTCAGGCTCTGTATCCACTATTGCTAAGAATCTTAGCTGGGATCATTTTTGTTGATTCCTGGGAGATTCCCTTGTGCCAGGTTTTTACCTGACCCCGAAAAGCACCCCACCCCTTTCTAGTAGTCTCTTTCAGTACTCTCTTCCTACATCTCCTCCCCAACCTGACCACTCATATTCCCATCCCCACCTGCCCTCAGTTCACTCACAAAATCTCTTCTATTTCCCCTTCCCTGGTAGATCTGGGTGTCCCCCATGAATCCTCCTTACTACCTATTCTCCCTGGGTCTGTGGATTGTAGCATAGATATCCTTTATTTTACAGCTAATATCCACTTATGAGTACATACCATGCTTGTCTTTCTTCGTCTGGGTTACCTCACTCAGAATATTTTTTTCTAGTTCCATCTATTTGCTTTCAAATTATGGATAATCTCCTTAATGTGTTCTTGAATTTGGTTTGCAAGTATTTTATTGAATATTTTTGCATCTATATTCATAAAGGAAATTGGACTCTAATTATCTTTCTTTGTTGAATCTTTATGTGGTTTGGATATCAGGGTGACTCTGACCTCAAAGTGGCAATGTTCCTTCTGTGTCTATTTTGTGGAATAATTTGAGGAGTATTGGTATTAGTTCTTCTTTGAAAGTCTTGTAGAATTCTGTGCTAAAACCATCTGGTCCTGCACTTTTTGGTTGGTAGATTTTTAATGACTGCTTCTATTTCCTTAGGGATTATAAGTCTATTTGAATTGTATGTCTAAGATTGATTTATATTTATCTATCTGTCAATAGGTGTTCAGGTAAATATAATAACCTATATAATGAAATGCCATAAAAGATCTTAAAAACAAACAGAGTTATGCATATTGACATTAGACTTTATCCAGCCAAAGCTCCTCATGAAGACATGAAGACATGTAGGAAAGTAGATTTATGCTAAACTAAATGTTATCTTAATAAAAGAATATTAGAAAAACTTATGGCATTTGATGTTGGTGGTCTTGGAGAAGGCATGATAATGACATGGATGCTGTCATTGGTCTTTTTCATGAATGTCTATCTTAATAAATATTATGTAGAAGATTAGACTAGAGGATAAAGATACAATTAATAAAAACATGAAACCAGCAGTCATTTGTATTAACGAGAAAAGGATGATAGTTACTTAGAAATTTTTGTGGAATCTTGGACAATTTTCACATTTTACCTATGTGCAGATATAATCATAGAATAATTCTAATTTTGACTTGATCCATCATGGTTATATATTGACCTTGTCTGATAATGATGTTCTGTAATGTTGTCCAACAGGAGAACACCAAAATCTAGCTGATACTGTCTACCTAGATTTCAGTTGTTAGGATCTGTTTTTATCAGACTCAAAAGACATCAACTCCTATATCCAATTAAAAATGAACACAAGATATAGAACAGTAGTTATAGTAAAATCTCAATTGTCAAACACAAAGTGTGCCCAGTGGAAGAGAAAAACTCGGAAGACTATTTTTATGATTATCAATAATAGCTAAGTTGAAGAGAAATATCACTTACTACTTTCTGCTTCTGTTTCATTTGAGTTTTTAAAATCATAAGCATGTACTATGGTTGAAATCTAAAGAAGAATTACAATATTTCTTATTTGAAAATAAATACTGGAATTCTAAATATAAATTTGTTCCTATCTAGTTCTGCATCCATGTAGTAAACATATTTTTTTCTTGTTTTGCTGTCTTTCTCTCATGAGAGACTTGGAAATAAAGCTATACCTTTGTTTTTAAAAACAGGCTGTGGGAATGGCTTGAGTTGTATTTTATGATCAAGCAAGTAGGAATAGGGGAGGTGAGCTGAATTTCAATAGTCAAGATAGCCTCTAACCTCTTCATACTTTCTCATTCCTTGAGATAAAGCTGTGCAGCTGTCCAAGTTTGTGTGAGCATACAAAATGGAAGTCCTTGTCAGTAGTCCCAAATTAATTTTAGAAAGAACTCTGGTTCTCAGAATATATAGCTTTCAGTAACTGATTATATTCTCTCTAGAAAAGGCTGCCTGAGGAAATATGTTTGGTGGAGTGAATTGATGAATGTGGAGAGGTATGATTGAGGAAGAAGAAAACACTCGGCAAACAGAGAAGCATGTAGGAAGGCCTGTGAGGGGTGAGAATAGGGCATATCCGAGACACTGAAAATCACATGTGTCCAGAATCAGGGAGAGGTATGGGAACATGGTACAAAAAGACAAAGTTGGAAAGAAAACAGGAGCCAAATATGCATGGCAGTAGACATTACTTGGGAGTCTGGACTTTGTCTTGAGAACCAGGGGAATTCACTATAAATGGGATGGGAACCAACTAGTTTGCATTTTGAAATGTTTTCTGGGTCCGTGGTGAGAATAGGGGTCTCTAGGCCAAGAGTTGGTTCAAAAAGCCTAGGGAGGTGATTGTTGCTGTAGGCCAAGTGCAAACAATGGTGTCTTAAATCAAAGTGGTAACAGCGTGAGACTGCTGGCCTTTACAAAGTTAGGAACTTATTACTCGAAGTCCTACACAGGAAATGCATAGCCAGGAGACCTGAGGAAGTAGTGAGAATGGAATATGGAAAATAATGCATTTCATTGTGACACTTTAATACATGTATATAATGTACTTGGATCATAACCATCTTTTATCCTCTATTCATTCTCTCTCTCTCTCTCTCTCTCTCTCTCTCCCCCACCCCATCTCTTACCTTTTGCCTAATAGTTGCCCTTCTGCTTCTATGTCTTTCCCCTTTTATTTCACACATGAAACAAAACATAATATACTTGTCTTCCTATATCTGGCTTATGTCGATTAACATGATCATCTCCAGTTTTACCTCTATTCCTGTAAATGCCATGATTTTATAATTTATGGCTGAATAGTACTCCTGTGTGTGTGTGTGTGTGTGTGTGTGTGTGTGTGTGTGTGTGTGTGTGAGAGAGAGAGAGAGAGAGAGAGAGAGAGAGAGAGAGAGAGAGAGAGAGAGAGAGAGAGAATATGAAAATGCCTTCAGAGGTCAGAAGAAAGCATGGGATCCCTGGTAGTCAGAATTACAAGTTATTAGGAGCCACCTGATATGAGTTCTGCTAAGTGTGCTCCAGTCTTCTGGAAGAACAGGGAGTGTTCTTAATCACTGAGCAATCTCTCCAGCCCTTAGATCATTTTGTTAGGGAAAAATAATATCAGTGGCAGCCAGCCACAGCCATAGAGATGACCCTGAAGGGACTCAGAAGGTCATACAAGTGTTAACACTCTCCCAAGGGAAAAACCTGTCTTGGGATGTGTGCTTCTTGCATAAACTGCTCTTAACAGTCCCTGCCTGTCTTCCCTACTGGAATATGTGAATTTACCACATTTCTCTAAGAGTCATTTTTAAATCAACATTTTTCAAATCAGCATTCTAAGTAGCCTCTATAAATTGTTCAGGATTATCTTTTGTGAAAATATCTGAGCCTGGCAGTGGTGGTGCACACCTTTGATCCCAGCACTTAGGAGGCAGAAGCAGGCAGATCTCTGTGAGTTCGAGGCCAGCCTGGTCTACAGAGTGAGGCAGGCTCCAAAGCTACACAGAGAAATCCTGTCTCAGAAAGAAAGAAAGAAAGAAAGAAAGAAAGAAAGAAAGAAAGAAAGAAAGAAAGAAAGAAAGAAAACAACTATCTGCTGCTGTCTTGTTATTTGGGAGGGGGTTGTTTCAAGGTACTCTCACTGACTAAGCAAGTTCCCTACATCCTTGCTTCCCTACACCAGGTGATCTAAGCACCTGTATGGCAGAGCTGGATGAGTTTAAGTAAAGTTCCATGGATACCCTGAGGTGTTCTGCATCTTTTGGATCCAGAAGAGTCTAAATTGATCAAATGAGATTGTCCATGGTGGAAAAGAGTGTGCTCACATTGGGCTGGGTAGAAGTTTGCCTTTATAATGAATACCTTTTAGACTAGATTGTCATGCCAGGAAATTTGCTGGGTTTTTTTTCCTCTTTAAAAAAAAGGACACATTGACTAGGAGAAGAATGGAGTAGATGAGCCCTCCTACATTATTAGTGCACACGTGAACACCTGGTATGCAAAGAGCCAAAGTGAGTTGAATGGAATAGCTCTTTAATGAGATTTTTAAAAATCTTAGTATCCAATTACCTTTAAAAATGGGTTTAACTTGGAGGTTTTCATTTAACACGTTGTGGCAAAATCTAATTTTTGTTTTCTGAATTGTCTTTTGCTAGTACCAGGCAGAAAGGTTTTATATGCTCAAACAGACCAAAGTCTCCTTGGGGAGGGTCAGAGATCTAGGATGCTTATATTTTAGAGAAACAGATTTGATTTCCCTTGGATCATCTTTTTTAAAAATAGGGAAAATATTATCAGTGTCAGCCATCCACAGAAATAGGGATGACCTGAAGGGGCTCACAAAAATTATGCAAGCACTCAACTTTGTCCCAAGAGAAAAAGTATCCTGGGATTTTTGCCTCTTACAGAAATTGCTTAAGACAGTTTCTCCCCGTGTTCCTGCTCTGCTTTCTCCTCTAGCTCTATCAAGACAGGGCACTGTGGCAGTCAGAGTGGCCAGCGAAAGTGGAGAAAGTGATAATAGTCAAGAAAGAGGGAGGTGGATGAAAGGGAGGGAGGTCAAGGCGAGAGGGAGACAAGATGGGGTACAGGCAGGAAGAACATCTCCATTCAGGGAACATCACACTTTAAATCCTTGACTAGTCAATTCAGAATCACAAAAGTTTGTTATACAATGTCAGTGTTGAACAATAATAATGTGAAATTCTCTTATAATGCCCAATCACGTTTGAACATTGTGTCAAAAGAAGCTTTTGTACTTCGCATTGAGAATGCTTAAAGGGTTTAGTAATAAAAGCAACCATTTTGGGCTACTTGAAAAGAAATGCTGCAAGCAGCCCCATCCACTGAGAATTCATGAGTTGATTTCACTTAACCACCGGGGACGTTAACTCCCTGGCCTGCCCATACAGTGGCTGGCATAGCACTTATCTCCACATGCCTGATTAGACAATTGTAGTTATTTGCTTGCTGTCAAATACATCTGGATTCATTGTAGACACCTGATTTCTGTGTTTTTGGGACTCCAAATAGAACCAACTTAAAATCAGGATGTAGTTGTTTAGGATAATGTGTGCATATGCTGAAGAAATGGATCATTCTTTTAGACCGAGAATCATCACAAAATGACCACTTTAAGTTCCCATTTGATCAGAGTTGCATTAAGTTAAAGCATGACACCTGATGCTGAAGAAACTATAATCTTCTTGCCAGGCCAGTCGGAGGAGTTACTGGGAGCCAAACTACTCTCCTTCTGGTCTTGTCACTTGCTAGCTTGTTATTTTGAGGAATCGTGTTGCCTCTCTGTGCCTTTCTGGCAGTGATGAGAGCATTTTCCTAAACAGGAGTATTTTAAGGCTATATGAGTTTTACCCCATAGTGGTTAGTTCTACATGTAAGTATGTAGGTTTGTAGAGAATTTAGAAAGGATAATAAAAACAAATAAAAGTCTAGGGGGTCGATAATGCCCTCTTCCATACTTCTCCCCCATTGGACTATTGATTGCCTCACTGGGGATCAATACCAAGAAGAGTGCTTGGGGACCTGGAGATGTTCAGTGGTAGAATGCTTGCTTAGCATGCATAAAGCCTTGGGTCTGACTTCCTAGCACTGTCTCCCCCAGCATCCCCTCCCCCAAAGTACAACACTGGGCACAGAGAGCTCTCAGTGGACTGTTACTTGATTACTACATTCCTTGATGATCCAGCTCTCATCCTGTGTTCCAGGTTCCTCAGTGGCTCCCTGTGTCCTACAAGGAAGATGGTTTAGATTCAGACTGTCATTCAGAGCCTTTCATATATGATTCTGGTGTATGTTTTTCAGGCTGTAATCCCATGAGATCCTTTCTTTTCACTCTAAGAGAAACCAAAAAATTACTTTTCACTGAAAGCTGCATAAGCATATTTGTCCTCCAGTCTCTTCATAATCAAGAGACATGAGTTTTTCAAGAGCTGACCTACATGGGACTTATTCATTTTCTTTTGCAAATCACTGCTTAGAACTCACCCAGCCCTCCATGTCTTCTTTGAGGGTTCTTCTTCTTTCTTTCCAAATATACAAATATTTTATTTCCTCCATGACATTCTAATTTCCCTCAGATACAAGCAAGGTCCAATTGATCTCAGTTTTGTCAGAATGCTTCTACAGCAATTTACCCATGTGAATATTAATAAAGGCATATTGAATTTGCATATTCTAGGAAATTACTACAGAGAGAAATCTAAAGCCAGTCTTTTTAAGTGGGTGTGTATGTGTGTTGTGTATGTGTGTGTGTGGGGGGCTGACACAGACCATAAAACTGTTACCACCATTCATCAAAAACATTCCATAAGCAGATATATCTTTGTAGAATTTTAAAATTATCTAGAGACTGGGGATGCAACTTATTTGGTAGAGTGCTTGGGCCTAGGTCAGATGGTACTCTCTTGTAATCCCAGCATTCTGGAGGTTGAAGTGGGAGAATCAGAAATTCAAGATCATTTTCAGCTACACAATGAGCTCAAAATGAGAACTTGTCCCAAAGAACCCAAACAAGTTGAGCATGGTGGCACATGCTTTAAATCTTAGCAACCAGGAACCAGAGAAAAGAGGAGCTTGGGTTCATTCATTTGAGGCCAACCTACTCTACACAGGGAGTTCCGGGCCAGCAAAGGGTATACAGTGAGACTGTATCAAAGCAAAAACATCCAAAGCAACAACAAAAACCCAAAACAGAAACACAAGATAACAATAATCATCTAAAACAATAGCAGTAACTGGTTATGTTATATGATATTGGAAAACTTGGTTAAAGATGGACATTCATGTTATGCATAGAATGCCAGGTATGCAATAGGAATATGATTCTAGAAACAGAGTTCATCTTTGCCCCTAGGGAGCTTATGTCTGGTTTGTAAGAGAAGGATAAATATACTTCAAAGCAGTTGACTCCTAACAGCCCTGGCAGGAATGAAGATATTCTATAAAGATTATTGTGTCTCTCAATTTGATTATCCTGCTGTTTAAACAGTGGACTCCAAAGAACTGGAAATTTCCCTCAGAGTCTCATGCCAAGAGAAGGAAAAGGCTGGAGCCAGTTCTAAGAATTTGTCAGACCACCTTACAGGGTAATGCCACATCCCGGACAATGATGGGGTGGACCACACCTTGGCTCAAACTGCTTAGATGTGCATATCCTTGACCCTCTATTTAAACTTTACCCTCACTCTAGGACCCAAAGATGGACTTGGGTGCAGGTGGTTTGCGGACTCTCTTTGTCCATCTTCCCAACATGTCCACACTGAATAAATCTCCCTTTTCTGCTTTCCACTTT
This sequence comes from Peromyscus nudipes, assembly GCA_902168325.1. Lineage (NCBI taxonomy): Eukaryota > Metazoa > Chordata > Mammalia > Rodentia > Cricetidae > Peromyscus > Peromyscus nudipes. The sequence continues at coordinate 15,069 of CABHPH010156214.1, forward strand.
TGATTTGGCTTTTATAATTGATTTATTGAAGATGGCTACAGGTAACCCTCAAGGGTGTTAAGAATTCATACAGAACTGTGTGCAGATATCCATATATAAATATGAATGTATGTGCTTAACCAAGCCTATATTGTTTATGGAGAGGAGACTCACTGAATGGACAGAGTTATTCTGGGTGCTTACAGAAGGACCTTGTGGCAGTGCAGGGGGCTGTGTTGGATGTTCCTGTGTGTGGCCCTCCATTCCAGAAGGCTAAACTTTATGAACTCCTGACACATGGTTCTGTTTACCTGCTTCCTGTTGTGTTCAGCCAGTGGGGCACTGGCTACCTGGAGAAGGGAAGAAGGTGAGGCAGGGGGTGAGCTATATGGTATTTCCCGCTGCAAAATCATCCTCAGCTCCTATTAGGCAGTTTGTTCACCCACTACCTGTTGATAGTTCTGATTCCTTTCAGAGAGTCCCTTGTAAGGCTCTTTTCCATCACCCCTCCTAGGACACAGAGGGCAGTAGTTCTCTAGTGTTGATAGCCTTGGGGAGATGTTGAAGTACCTTAACTCTGACCTGTCCACAGTCTTTGCTTTTCCTGCATGAGTAGACCTTGCTGAGACCTCAGTATACAACATCAAGGGAAGAAGTTAGTACCTAGTGTAGTTCCCCAAATACTGCATGGTTATAAGTGCTGGGGATACAACAGAGTCTCTATCCAGCTCTTCCCTCTACCACCAAAGACGAACACATGATTGGATGGTTTTAGGCAGAGAATGGATGTTGGAAGATATATATATATATATATATCTCCAGGTAACGAGGAAGAAGAATAAAGTAAACATTGGTTGTGCCATTTTATCATCAAATATTTTTAGAACCAGAAGGAGTGATCACTGCTTTTCTAGTCTAGATTTTTATTTTCCAGAGAAGAGATTTCAAAGTGTATCAAATGTAAATGCTCTTTCTCCCCTGGTCTACCATTCTTTCTTTTCCCCCTTTCTCTCATCAGAGGATACTGCCATTTCTAATTTCTACCCACATCCTCCCTGTCCCTGCCTTGGCTTCTAACTCTTGAGCCATTTTTTCATTTCAAAGCACTCGAGTGTTTGGAGCAAGGATAGTGAACTTACTGACTTCAATGTTCTCATTGTCACAGTCAGAGGGAGAGGTGAAGAAGGCTGAGACATATGGAGTGACTACGTGGCTGAGGACTCACCACCAACCCTAATCCGCCAGTCACCAGAAGCAATCTGAGAGCCTGCAGGCTTTGAAAGACTTCCAAGCTTCCCCCCTGTGCTTGTGAGCTTGCTGGATGTTGCCGCTGACTGAGATGCTCATAAACATCCCGTGGGGGGCTGATTCATCCTTCCTCCCACCAGCATCAGAAAAAGGCTGAAGTGCAGGGGGAGTTTTTCTATCTGATGTCTTGGATGATAGGAAAAGAAGCTTCTCATTCAACGTGACTTTGAATATTTCAGTTTCTTTGCTTGTAGGAGTCATTGTGAATGGTTCAGTGCTACCTTTAGCATTACGATTTTAATAATCACAATAATGTTCACGTATGGAGTCATTCCTATATGGAAAGTATTATCCTGAGCACCATTTATTGGCTGAATTAATGCTATGAAGTAGATGCTGTTACAGTTGTTGATATCATTAATTGCAGATGAGGAGAAGCTTTGAGAAAAAAGGGGCTTCCTCAAGGTCTCTCAAACTGCTGGTGGTGATTAGTGATGAAATCCAGGTCCTGAGCCCTAGGCCAACCTTGTGCTACTTTACAGTGGGACATATAGTTTCCCTAAGATTAACGCACTCTTTATTTGCTCTGTCTTTTTTTGTTGCCTTTATCTTTGTAGAGTTCCTTCATTTCCAAGCATGAAGTTGAATGAATTAGGGGTTGACTTGTAACCTATGGAAGCAGGACCATCAATTCAGACACTCAGGAGCTTCTAAGCATAAGCATCATCTCTTCTCTGAGTAAATATCATTGCTATGTGTACTTGAAGAAGTAGCATGGTATGTAGGAGGGGAGGGTTTTAGTGAAGACTTTAGAGAAATGCAGGGAAATGAAGTGACAATGTTGAAGCTGTCAATGAACTCTCTGTCATAAGGGAACTTTCCTATATGCAAAGAAAGACAACTGTCAGGGTCTGGGTAGAACCAAATGGTTCCTGGGATATGCTGAAACCTGGAAAGCACTGCATAAACCTGGATGGATGAGCCAGTTGCCTGTTTTTTACATTGTGTAGACCAGGAGGCATTCCTTTCTCAGGCACTAGAATCAACCTCACCTGACTCCTGTTTTGTTTTGTTTTTTCCCTCTCACAGTCTAGTCTACTTGCCCCTGAGGCACTTGGAGCCATTTTCAAGTGCCCATTACAGTGTTTTCCCTACACAACAGGACAGTTGCACATACGAACCCACAGTGGTTGTGATGGTGTGCAGAAGACCTGTGCATACATGAAGATCCAGCATGGAGAGGGGAGGTAAACACAGGATCCCGCTCCTAGCAGAGGAGCTATTGGTTACTGACAGCTGCTGGAAGAGGGGGAATCAGTTTTTTTTTTAAAGTCTTGCCCACAGTATGATGACCACACTCTAGTGGATGGCTCCACAGCCAAGAGTATATGGACAGCACAAATTATACTTTACATAGGATAGGAAAAGGGAGGGGTGGCTCTAGAAGGAGTTAGGGGAGGGTGTGAATATGATCAAAATACACCATTTGAAATTCTCAAAGAATTTTTAAAAACTAAAAAAGAAATAAAATGCTCCTTCTTAGACTTCATTCTTCATCCATGGAAATGTGGTGTCTTGGGTAGGACTGGGGGGCAGGGTGCACATAGCAATAGATGTTTGATACAAACCTTCAGTGTGATTCACATGCTCATGAATATTCCCCAGCCACTGACTTAGTCTAGGAGGAAATAAAGGGACTTCATCTCTCAGGGGCTCTGAACCCATCTCTTCCTTTTGTATGCTTTTCCTGGTTTGTTTCTTAATGTTGTCAATGGGATTTGGTTTAGTTTCTCAGATCTTTTTTGGACTTTCTCCTTCCATACCTCTTTTTAGCTTCTACTTCTCTTCTGTGCCCTATTGCATACCTGGAGCTCTGATTTCTTCTCCCCCTTTCCTGAGGTCTCACCCTACTTTCTTTGGTTCTCTCTGGAACTAAATTTATATCCTGATATCTCAGTACCTATAAATTTCCAGCCTCTTGATGTCTGGTATCACCTTCACATCTTCTGGTCAAAGTCAATGTGGAAATAAAGCATTTGTTTCCATAATATCTGTAAGAAATATGGCCAGTGGTTTGGAACACCTAAATTAGCTCTTTCCAAGTCAATTGATCCCACTGGAAATTGTAGCTACTTAAACCAAACACATAAGTATTTATTTAATCAGTGAACTTGATCATAGATAAGGCAATGAGGCAGGGCTCTAATTCACTAACCTTTCTCTAATCCAGTATCCTTCTAAGTCTATTAATTAGCAACCTTCACTCACTTCCAGCATTTGTCAAGAGAACATTTACTTAGCTTAGATATATATTATTATCTTTGAAGTCCCTCCTGACTCCCCAGACAGAACCGAGTTTTCCTTTTCTGGGTCCCTACTTTTTTTTTTTTTTAAAAAAAATGTTTATTGATTCTTTGTGGATTTTACATTATGCATCCTGATCCCACTCATCTCCCCATCCCCTCACATCTGCCATCTACCCATGCAACCTGTCCCCCAAAACAAAACAAAATTAAAAAGACAATAAAAAACCCACCAAACAACCAACCAAACAACCAAACAACCAAACAACCAAGCAAACAAATTCTCAGCATGGAAGCTGTAGTGTGTCCCAGAAAGTCACATAGTGTACCCTTTAGTCTATACATCTTTACTTATAAGTGTTCATTGCTATAAGTCATTGGTCTGATTTAAGGCCTCTGGCTTCCACTGTACTATTGATAATGGGTCCTCACTGGGACTGCTCTTGGATATGCTGTTGTTGTCCTGTGTCATGGAGATCCTGCAACTTTGGATCTGCAGGTCCAACCCCTTCACATGTTTCAACAATTCATAGATGAAGTGGATGTTGGGGTGGGCTAACTCAGTCCTGGTTCTGCGCCTGGATAGGAGCTGGGTTGGTCAGCCTTCAGCTTTCCTTCTTCACCACTACCCATTACTGCCCTGGCTAGCTCACCCAATGCAGCAGGCAGCAAGGAGTAGGACCATTTCTCCTGGTCTCACCCCCTTGAGTCTATCTCACCTGCACTCACCCCACCAATGCCAGCTCTACGGTTTTTGCCCAGGCGAGGTGCAGAGCCTCAACTCCCAATTGCTTATAGGTAGCATATGAAGTGTGTGTCGGGGGTAAACTCTCCTGCTCTCACACCCTCAGGACTGGCTCACCTGCACTCTGGCCAACAGGGTCAGATCTCTCATGCTGCCTGGGTGAGGAGCAGGGCCCCAAGTTCCCAAATGCTGATGAGGGACAATGGCATCTCTTCCACTCTCACGACCTCAGGGCTCGCTCTCCCACCTGAGGGAGAGGGAGATCTTCTCTTCCTTGCCCACTCCACCTTATGGCAGATGAGGGGGAGGGCCAGATCCCCCAAGCACATGCAAGTTCACAGGCCAGATCCATAAACCTCCCACCCCCAACAGGGTCAGCTTACTATGCTGCCTGGGCAAGGTGTAGGGCCTGCATTCCTGAGTGCTGCACTGAGTAAGGGGCAGGGTCAACTCTCCCACTCTTGTGACCCTGGGCCCAGCTTTTGCCACCTGAAGTGGGTGGCAAGGGGTGAGGGAGTGAGGGTGGTATCTCTCCCTTGCCCAGGCCACCATGTGACAGACAGTGGGGCTATTTGTGTTCCAAATAAACTTGCATTATGTCTTTGTAACAGGGTCTTTGGGGAAATCCTAAACGTTTTACATGTATGCATTTATGTGCTGTTACAATTTAAAGGCAAAATATCTCTCTAAAGTTCATAGTTGGGGACTTGGTTGCCAGATGATGTGATTTTTAAAGTGATTGGCTTCTGAGGGCTCCGACCTAATCAAAGGGTTAATCCTGTGATGGATTTATAAGATGATGCATGAATAGCAGGTGGTGAAAAATAGCAGGCGAGGACCTATTTGGAGGAAGTAGTTCACTTCCAACTTGTCCTGTATTTGGGGGCTCTAGCCTACCAAGTCCTCTTCTTTTATGCTTCTCTATTTACTCTTTAGTTCCTGCTCCCATGATATTCTGTCCAAGTATATGGGCCCAAGAAACCATGGACTGAATCCGCTGAACCCATGACGTCATTCCTTTTCCTAAGTTGTTGATGTCAGGTATTTGATTATACCCAACACATTGTGACTAGCACAATGCATATGTATTTCTCCTCTCAGGCTGGATAGGATTCCTTCTGTAAGAGTTGCTTTTGTACCTGACATGTAGCCTGATACTAATAGGCACATAACCAATATTTGTAATGTTAAGAAAATCAGTTTTTCTACATTTCAATGACATAATGGTGTCTCTGAGGTTTTGTAAAATTGTAAAATATATTCAAGTGCTGACATTTTAGAATTGGGTTAATTTTCATAGAATCAAATTATTTTAAAACTAGAGATCTAATTTTAAAAAGGACTTAATTTTAACTTTCTTCTAGGATTAATCCAATGACTCGCTTCTACTTTGTTTGTTTGTTTTAGAGACAGTCTCACTATTGTTCTGCTGGCCTGAAAATTGCTGTGTGGACCAGGCTGTCCTTGAACTCACAGAGATCCTCTTGTCTCTGCCTTTTAAGTGCTAGGATTAAAGGTGTGCACCACCATGCCCAGCTTTCCATTCATTTCATTGAACCAATTTTCTAATTGTTTATTTACACTTTGCTTAAACCAGGGTATAACCTTGGTCTCCTTTTCTTAATAATGGATTGGCTTAACTTGGAAGTAAATCATGTGTAAATTATAGTGCTGATAAATTCCATGGGAACACTGTTAATACATTAAGAACCTCTTTTTTATTCAATTTAAATGTTTTTAAGTCTATCAGACCTGGAGACAAATTCAAAGTAATGCATCTCCTGGTTCTAAAACCTTTAAATATCTTTAACTGGAAAATGAACAAATTCTGGTGATTGTGTACCATTTTGTTAATATTTCCAGAAAACTGGTAGTTCTCAGGCAATAACATTAATGGATAATTTATTCCAGTTTTCATCTGAAATCAACAAGCAAGACATCGGACATCAGTGAACTTTTCCCTCATCTTTTTGCCTCTTCTGAGTTGTACACTTAGTGGCCTCAACAGGAAAGCACAAATCCTGCAGAAGTATGACGGTACCACTTGGCTTCTAGCAAAAAGAGTTTAAAAGATTGAAGGGAAACAATACAAACTAAAATTAGATGCACAGATTGACCAGGGAACAACCTCTAATGAATATTTATGGTCTAAAATGTCACACTTTCCTATTTATCATACATGCTCCATACCAGCATAAGCAATACTGTATTCACAGGGGCAATAGAAGGGCTGAACTTACAAGAAGAGTTTTAAATAATTTATGTTAGAAACTTTGCTGTCACAGATACTGGTTTTAACAAATCATCATGATGTCATTGAAGTTTTGGGCACCCCATTTTTTCTTTAGCAATGTTTCACTGTATAGCCCTGACTGGCCTGAAACTCACTATATAGGTAAGGCTTGCCTTAAACTCAAAGAGATCTTCCTGCCTCTGCCTCCCAGGTACTAAGATTAAAGGCCTAATCACCACTCATGTTGGCACCCTATTTTTATTAATGTGTATGATAAGCTAAACATAGAAAAATGATAGATTTAAGTGCACAAAATAGTTTTCAAGAAGAACACAGATGTTGACATGGAATATTTTGATGAACACTAAAAACTAAGCAAGCAACTCATTATTTTCATATTATAAGACCCCTGAAGAAAAACCTAGTATTATAACATAATCAATTAGATGAAAAACAAATTAGCTATTAAGAGACTTTTTGATATTTATTTTTACCAATTTTGATTGATCTGACATTATTCCTTCTTGTAGCTTAAGCTACTAAGAACAAGGTCTTTACATCATCTTTGGTAAATAGACATGATAGAATTTCAGTGTTTTGAATGGACGTTTGTATGTGTGTGTGTGTGTGTGTGTGTGTGTGTACTCACACGTGCGTGCGTGCCATGGAAATCTTTTAGAAAAGACAAACGTAAGAAATAAAGGGTTGTGATTTATCCCAACTCAAAGAAACTGCCTTCAACAACAAACATGCCATTGATATAAGATTTTCCCTAGGAAGAAACGATTGCTGTATCTAAAATATAGTAAAACCTCAACAACTCAATGCAACAAATTACCCTTAAAATCAATTGATCTAAAGACAATAGCATCAGTAAATATTTTGATTACTGTTTTCTTTAAAATATTATAATCTTTCTTAAAAAAATTAAGATGTACCACTAGGTTAATCTTCAATCAATGTGCAAAACAAAGCAATGTTCTTCTTGTGATTTTTGCACTACTCATCCACATAAATAGTTGAGTGGAAAGTCTTGCTATAAATTCTGTTTATGCATTAAAATTATTGTCATGAAGAAAAGGAAACCATCTGCAAGGGAGATGTTTCTAAACCATACTGCCAGATAATATTCTAATGGTGTTTTGAGGTTTTTTTTTAAACTGGTATTTTCTTCACATGACCCTTTTCATCCCCCATTCCCTTGAACAAATTGCTCTTCTTTTATTTAATCAGAAGTATTCATTGCTCCAGATAAGAGGTGAATGTAGTAGAAAGACAGGGAAACTACTCACAATATGCTCAAAATAAAGCCTTTTGAGTCCTAAGAGCCTGGAATGGGTTTGAAAAATTGAAGCCCTAAAGATTTAGAATGTCTAACTTACACAATACAACATAGATAAGACGGGTTGAAATGCAGGATACACTCAGTGTACTTAGCTCTCTCAGATAATTATTACAGTGTGATCTGGGCTCTGTAGCTTTTGAGCCAAACCTTTGACAAAGCTTGACATAATGTCCTTGAGGAAAACATCTGCATATGATGATGTCTTTGGGATATTCAAAGGTTGATTGATGTATAGGTACCATCATTGAACCAGTTGCTAGAGACATTTAGTGTGATTTTATTTTGCCCAATAGTTTTGCTAAAGATTTAGGTGAGGTATACAAGCGCTTGCCACTGAACTCTGTAAGAGGGTTGGAAGTGGTGGGAAAAAGCATGCCAGGAAATGCTTGGCCAACTTAAATGAAATCAGTGAGGGAAGCACACTGAACCGTATTCAACATGATAAAAATATATGAGGGGCTGGGGCAACGGTTCAGTTGGTGAAGTGCTTGTCTTCAGCATGAGGACCTGACTTCAATCTCCAGAACCCACGTAAAGAAGGCCAGGCATATTGGCCTGCTTTATAATCCCAGTACTATGGAGGTACAGGCAAATGGATCTCCAAGGTTCACTAACCAGATAGTCTACCCCGACTGGCAAGCCCCAGGCCAATAAGAGACCCTACCACAAAATAAGATAAATGGCACTCCTAAGGAAAGCCGCTTGAGGTTGCCTCCATATGTCCTCCATATGCATGTGCACACAGGTCAATGCATATTGCACACATATGTCCACCCTTCACATGAACACACACACGCACACAAATACATACAAGAACAAATATGAAAATGTATACCAATTTAATAAGAAAATTTTAAAAAATTAATTGTGCAAGGGAAGGGCTAGCTAGGTCTGTCTCAATATCCACCCCCTGAGGAAGTTTTGGGACCCAGAGTTAACATCACAATCAAGTTAAAGGGGTTACAATTTATAAAAGATTCGTAATTTTGTTGTCCATAGTGGGTGACATCTTTTTTGCATGTGACAGGATAATATTTCCTTGAGATGTATTTAAGGGAATTGAAACTCCATATTGTGAAGCTGTACCTGAAGGCTGTGTTCATTCTGGTTTTTAGCTTTTGTGTAGGGTTTTAATAACCTTGGGAGTATATAGAGCTTTATTTTTTTTTCATGTGTGTGTGGTATTGGGGCAAGTCTGGGCATATGAAGGCCAGATGTTAACACTGGACTTTTTTTTCAATTGCTTTTCATCATTTAATATAAGTTATGGCATTATTACACTATTTATGCATTTGTGTGTGTGTGTGTGTGTGTGTGTGTGTTGTGAGTATATATTCCATGTGCATGCAGTGCTCACAGTGGCCTGAAGAGGGCTTTGGACCCTCCTATATCTGGAGTTATAGGTAGTTGTGAGCCATTGGAGGTAGGTGCTGGGAACTGAACTCAGGTTCTTGATAAGAACAGCAAGTGATCTTAACAGCTAAGTCAACTCTCCAGCATCATTTTATTATTTTAATTATGTGTATACATGCATACACGAGTGAAGGTGCCCAAGGAGGTCAGAAAATATTGTTGGGTCTTGTGGAGCTACAGTTACACGTGGTTGTGAGCTTCCTGATATAGAGTCTAGAGACCAAACTCTGGTCCTCTGTAATAGTAGTATGTGTTCATAACCATAAACCCATCTCTCTAACCCCAGTATATGGTGTTAATTTACAAGCTAAAACAATACTTTCACTTGCTAGATATTGTCCTTGACACTGGAGACAGAGTATTGAACAAGAGTTAAACATGGAATTTCTGGAAAGTGTGGATGATTAATGCAGAGATGATATGTGGTCTTTGCTGACTGACATCATCTGAAGAGCTGACATTACAAGAAGAGTTAGCTCAGCACCCTGTGACTTCAGGGGATTAGGCAGAATGGATAGGGATGCAGATTTTTATTTCAGCCTCTGTTCCCAAGCAAAGAGCACAGCATGGGTTAGAAAGTACTTTGTTATAATGCAGCCAAGTCAGAAGTGTACGCCTGTCAGGATAAATGATGTAAGGGAATACTCAGCATAGTACCCGGCATGTTACAGCCAGAACTAAGTGATTGCTTAAGGGAGTCTTACATCTTTGGTGAGTAGGTGATAGATGATTCTAGAGTTCTAAAGAATAATTCTTAGAATTGTTAGTCATAGTTTTATTCTCTGTCTTTGAACTATAACATTTGGCTGGTAGTCATTGGATGGCTAACAAATGAGTGAGAAGTTTATGTAATTTCCACGGTTGAATGTTAATTAGTGTAATGTTATACAGTTATATAGAGTTGGTGCTTTAATGGCTAAAAAAAATTCTGTGTTAAATAGTATTTGGAGTTCAGATGGATGTTTCTGACTTGATTTTTAGTGGTAATATGATTTGATTTTGTATCCTTTTCAGCATCTTTCCTTTCACTGGTTATTAAATACCATTTCAGTTATTCTTGGGACTTGTCATTTGATGGAATGTCAACAAGGAGTGTCTTATGTACTTACTGAGAATCTATAGATGATTTGTGATTTTATTTTTATTTTTATTTTATTTTATATTTTTTTTTGTTTTTTCGAGTCAGGGTTTCTCTGTGTAGCTTTGCGCCTTTCCTGGAACTCACTTGGTAGCCCAGGCTGGCCTTGAACTCGCAGAGATCCTCCTGGTTCTGCCTCCTGAGTGCTGGGATTAAAGGTATGGGCCACCACCGCCCGACCATTTTTAAAACTTACTTTTTTTTTTTAAAGGTTTATTTATTTATTATGTATACAGTGTTCTGCCTGCATGTGTCCTTGCAGGCCAGAAGAGGGCACCAGATCTAATTGAAAGTGGTTGTGAGCCACCATGTGGTTGCTGGGAATTGAACTCAGGACCTCTGGAAGAGCAATCAGTGCTCTTAACCACTGAGCCATCTCTCCAGCCCGATTTTATTTTTCAAATAGATGATCCATTCTCCAAGAAAGAGATTTCAAGCCCCAGCTCAACCTGTTTTAACCTATATTATTTTGAACCACATAGAATGACTTTCTCCTCATTTATGAAGTCCTTTTACTCCCGTATTACTTTCCTTCATTTATTTTCTTTGTTCCCAAAATGGATAGTGTTTTTCTTGGTATCCTTTCTAACCAATTCTTTCTTCTGCTGAAATTTCCTCTGGAAATAACTGATAAATCTCACTTCTCTCACAAGCTGAGCGTGTCTTCCCTGTCTCTGAATACTTCCTGTCCGGAAGCCTTCCATACCTTATTTATGGCTCATGTCAGTTCAGCATGTGTTTGCTATTTCCAATACACAGGTGAGCAAATGGAGGCTCGTAGAAAATAAGTCATTTCTTCAGTGCTACTCAGCTTATTATCGAAGGCACTGGACTATGTTTTTTCAATCTCTGTGTGGATGTCTGCTTAGTATGTATGAGGGCAGGCATGAGCGTGTGTTTCAAGGATAGTGGATATCCTCAGAGGTTGGTATTCACCTTCTACTTTGAGATAAGATACACTGGTGTAGCCTGCCCAGGAATTTCCGGGGATTCTCTTGTCCCCACCTCCTATCTTCCTGAAGGAGCCATGGGATTATGAACATTACCAGTATACCCTGTTTTGTGTAGGTTCTGGGCATCTTAACTCAGATTCTACCATGCCCCACAGAAAGTGCTTTATCCATTACCCAGCTCCCCAACTCTCACATTTTGTGGACCGTGTAAACCAAACTTTTAAATGAAAACTATGAATATGCAAAACAAAGAAAAGTAAAATTGAGATTTGTTCTCAGTGGGGTTTATGTTTGCCAAATGAGTTACATGTCTCCTTACTATAGTTAACCATAAACATGGAGAGATTTAAATGATTCATTATCTGGTTATATGATTCTACTGATCAGGCTAGAAATACTTTTCAGAGTTTTGAGGACAATCTCTTTGTTTTAAGATACATTGTCTAGACTTCTAGATTCTCAAATCATTCCTTCAGAGTTTCCAGTGAAATTATGGATACCTGCCCCCAATAGATACTGTAGCTAAGCATGGTACAACAGTAGGGATTCATTTTGATAATTCCACAATGAAAAAAAAAATCTTGATTTTTGGATCAAGCAAGTGTTTGAAAAGTGTTTCTGAACCCCTTGGAGGAAGGTACTTTCTAAATAAAAGTTTCATTTGATCTTTTAAAAATGTTTATTTTAGACATGCATCCTTTTGTAAAATATTTACACATATCCTCACAGCAAACAGTCACGTTAGTTTTGCTAAAGATATGAAATTTACTTAACCAAAATTGCTTGCTTTTCTGGGTCCAACCAGCAGGATTTCCCAAAATCCAAAAGAGATAAAGGGATTTCCCTACAAAGCCTCTTCAAGAATCAGATAGGAGTTTGGAAAGGGCAATCCTGAAATAAGACCCATTTAGATTAAGAACTTTCTTAAGATCTTGACTTGAAGAGTCTACATCAGCCCAAACACCTGCAAAACGAGCAAAGAAGCCATAATTTCCCTGAAATGCTATGCTAGAGTCTAGTTAATTCTTTTCACTGCCAGGGACTCTGTTAATGTTGGGGGTGGGACAGCAGGTTTTAGCAGATTTTCTAGGACTCCACAAGAGAGGATAGATTTAGGGATCATCTGTTTCATCCAAAGAAAACATGAAGAAAAGAAATTACAGGTGAGTCTGAGATGTCAAAATATTTCTCCTGTTAGCAGCAAGCCCCATGATAAGGATATTTTGAGAAGCAAACAACCCTACTTGCTCCTTTGAGCATATTTTGAATATATCTACTGGGAAATCATAAGGAGTAAGTTCTTTATGATAAAAGGAAAGCTTACTGTGAGAAATCCCACAGTGAAACAGATGGCATCAGGGCTTGGTAGATAATCAGGAGTGCTAGCTTTGCCCATTGATGCCTGTCTGTGTAAGCAGTGTGAGATAAACCATGTGCCCAGTCTGGGCCTCAGTTTCTCCTTTTCTAATGCTTCTCTGGTATTCTATTGATTATGTCCTCTCTTGATGTGTCCACTGGGCTCTTTTCCAGACTTCCTCCTGCACCCACCTTCCAAAGACACTGCATCTTTATGGGACACTGCTCCTTTATATCCTTGTAAATGATATTTATAAGACAGGAGGTACACATATAAATCCTTCACCTTTTTAATCACTTTTCCCATGTGTCTAAAATTATATTCAATAAAACTTCCTTTATTGTGACCTTATCAAAATCTTTCTTTGCTCTCATTCAGAAAAATAAAATAAAAAGGTCATTAACAGTCTTTTAGGGGGCTGAGTGCTCAGCAGTCAAGGGCACTCGCTGGTTTTCCAGAGGACCTGGGTTCAATTGTCAGCACTCATATGGCAGCTCACATCTGTCTGTAACTACAGTTCCAGAGCTTTTAACACCCTTACACAGACATACATGCAGGCAAAACACCAATTAATGTAAAATAAAAATAAATTATGTATGCTGGGTGGTGGTGGTGCATGCCTTTAAAAGAGAAAAAGAAAATGTTGTGGAATATTTCTTTACACTGTGTGAGTACTAGGTCTTAGCCATATGGTTTTGCTCATGCAGACAAAAAGGATTACAGATATCCAAGCAGGTTCAGATGGAAAAAACCTCTAACTAGATTGTAGTATATTTAACAATGTCTGTAGGCTTTAAAAAAAGAAGAAAAAGAAAGAGTATAAACAGTCATAAAATAAATAAAAAAATAGTTTAAAAATAATAAAGTCTTTTTTTTTAAGACAGGGTTTCTCTGTGTAGCTTTGCACCTTTCCTGGAACTCACTCTGTAGCCTAGGTTGGCCTCGAACTCACAGAGATCCGTCTGCCTCTGCCTCCCGAGTGATGGGATTAAAGGCATGCACCACCACCACCCAACCTGGAGTAAAGTCTTTAAAGAAAGAGTAAAGTAATAAAAAACTGTAGCGATGGGAGTCTGGATCCTGTATGTTATTGTGCTGTCTTTAAATTTTTTGATTGCTGATGAGCAAACAATAGCTGCTGAGAGACACTGGATTACAAAAACTACTAAATTAAACCAACCTATATATTCTAAAATGTCTTAACTTCAAAATGGAAGTCAAAAAATATGTTACATTGGGGAAGAAGTTATGCTTTTGTTTCCACAGAAAACAAAAGGCTGTGAATTCATTCAACGTTGATAGAGATCAGATTTGATCAGAGGAGAACCCATGAAAATCTTGACTCCAGACATAAAGAAATAAGCCTAAAAAAAAACTACTACAAGATAGGTTACATATATGTTTTACCTGCTCAAACATAAAACAAAAAATCATCTTTGGCTGACTTGTATACAATGCATAGTCTGTACTTAACCCTGGCTGTCCTAGAATTAACTCTGAGGACCAGGCTGGCCTCAAACTCAGAGAGATGTGCCTGCCTCTGCCTCCAAGTGCTGGGACTAAGGGTGTGCTTCACTACTGCCTGGCTTCAATACAGTTTTTGAGTGTTAATGCAGATCTGTATGTTACCTTTGAAAGTTTATATGTTTTCAGAGCAAGGGGACTAGACACTAATGAAAACAGGTGACCCAGGTGATCCAACCTCTCAGAGTGCTTCTGTTGCAGTTTCCTCAGAGCTCTGTATCCAGAACAGCTTCAAGGCTGCTGGCTGAGATGGTCCAGACTCACAGACTATTCTAGCCAGGACTTGACCATTATCCTAATTTTCTCCGGGTCCCATAACGATGCCACCACTCCCAGACAACAGTAAGGAGTCTAAAGAACACAATGCCCACATTCCCAAGAGGGTGGGAGGTGGGTGGTTTTGGTCATTCTGTGGGTTGTAGATATTGTCATTGTTCAGTGGAATATAGGAGGAATATGGGATAAAAAGACAACAAGTCATTTTTGTTATACTGAATATATGTTTCTACTCTTGTTTAAGGTATTGTGCTTATGCAACTCATTTAAAAATGTAATGTATAATTAAGAAATGCAGGTTAGTAGTTGATTATCTATAATAATCAAACTTGTAGTTATACTAGGTATGTTTCAAAGGTTAAATAGATATATTTAAATAGATGGTCTGCAAACACTTCAAAGACCTATAGAATATGGCATCTAAGATGTTTAATAGCTTAAGATTTTTTTCATGACAGCAAGACATGTCTGCTCCTGGCAGCCCCAGTTTACTTCAGAGAAGTTGATGGGCACTGAAGAAACTCACATGGAGTTTGCTTTCATTATGGCAAAGTTAGCCATTTTAGCAAGGCACTGCTCTTGCCTTGATTGCTGACAGTATGCTGTAAAAACTGGACAAGCAGGACACAAGAGAAAAAGACTGTCACACTTTGCCAAAACAAGGCAGGACAGTCCTTCAAAATTCCTGCTTCATAGAAAAGTCTGACAGATATTCTAGGCCTGCAGGCCAAAGATGGATGCTCCAACATTGCAGAGAAACTTTGGGTGACTGTCTAGGCAGCAAGATGTCTGCCATTTCTATAGGTTGGGGAGTTGCTTGCACTGTACTTGCTGTTTACTTGGGTAATATTATAACCTTCTGGGGTCTTTGATGGAGGTGAAGACTAGATAATTATAGTTACAGTTTTCCTTCATTATGATAGAAGATAAATTAGGCACGAAACTTTGGACTCACCAAGTTAGGATGAATAATGGTGTATTTTCTCTGAATTTTCCAAATACAAATGGACTGGATATTGCGAATGTAATCCTTACTTGATATTTGTTTGTGTTATATATAGCTTTACTATGCTAAAGTTAAAGTGCTTCCTTTTCATATAGACAAAAAGGGAGAACTGTTGTAGAATATTCCTTTACATGGTGTGAAGATATGTCACTGTCATTGGTTTAATAAAAAGCTAAGTGGCCAATAGTTAGGTAGGATTTTCAGGGCAGAGAGAATGCTGGGAAGAAGAAGGTGAAGTCCTCAGCCAGATGCAGAGGAAACAGGACATGTAGGAGGAGAGGTAACAAGCCATGAGCCATGTGGCAGCACATAAATTAATATAAATGGGTTAATTTAAGTTATAACAGCTTTCATAATTAATAAAAAGTCTTCATGTGGTTATTTGGGAGTGGGTATGTAGCATGAGAGAATTCGTACCATGAACGTTGGGCACCAAATGTAGCATGAATCTTAGAGAGTCTTATTAATAAAAATCAAACCTTGGGCCAGGTATTGGGGTGAACACTGAAAGATCAGAGAAGCAGAACAAGCCACAGTTACCTCACCTTGCCAGTTCCTCAGCTGATCCTGTTTCCTCAGACTGGAAGCCTCTGAGTCCTCATCCAGCATGAATCTCAGCTGAACTTCTACTCAAAGCCTAAAAGCTTAACCAGGCTTTAGTTCATGGTCCTCATGTCTTAAATACTTTTCTGCTTGCTGCCATCACTTCCTGGGATTAAAGGCTTGTCACCATGCCTGGCTGTTTCCAGTGTGACTTTGAACTCACAGAGATTCAGATGGATCTCTGCCTCTGGGATGCTAGGATTAAAGGCATGTGCTACCACTGCCTAACCTTTATGTTTAATATTATGGCTGTTCTGTTCTCTGACCCCAGATAAGTTTATTAGGGTGCACAATATTTTGGGGAACACAATATCACCACATTGGTAGGCAGGACAGAACCTTGTGATGGCATATGAATACACAGAGCAAGGGATTAGGTAGGTTCCTATTTGACTGTAAGGTAGGGGATGGAGACAGAGTGATTGGTAAAATCTAGGCACAACAAGGGGGTAGGTATAAGTATGAAACAGAAGTTTTCTTTTGAAAAGTTTTAGAATTAGGATCATTTTATGCTTTAACTCTAAGAATTACAGTAGTGGTAGCGAGCTAATCCCTAATGATGTAATAACAACATTACTAAATGTACAGTGTGTTAGTCTCAGTTAGATGAATTCACATGATTGAAGATAATTAGG
Organism: Peromyscus nudipes; assembly: GCA_902168325.1. Taxonomy (NCBI): domain Eukaryota; kingdom Metazoa; phylum Chordata; class Mammalia; order Rodentia; family Cricetidae; genus Peromyscus; species Peromyscus nudipes. Next base: position 31,827 of record CABHPH010156214.1, read on the forward strand.
CCCCTTTCTTTAATAGTAGTCAACATTTGAATTTTTCTTCTTTTTCTTCCTCTGTGGCTATACACATAGTACTAATAAAAGTCTTTGGATCCAAATTGACCTATAAGATTGAGTAAGGTGTAAAAAGAAATCCAATTAGTTATATTAAAAAATATATACACTGTACCAACATAGTCTGGCTGTAAAAAGAAATCCAATTAGTTATATTAAAAAATATATACACTGTACCAACATAGTCTGGCTGTAAGTGTAAATAAATGCTTTTTAGCTTTTGAACCATGCTGTATTAACATGTGAGGTCAGCATGTTGGATCACAACCAGCATTTGATAAAATTAAATGGACCAGAATAGGAATATTTGCTATTCCATAATAACAGTTATTATTGGCTTGTGAAGATTTATGTGTATATATGCATTCCTTCTCATACTGCAAATTTTATTTGTCTGGGTCTGTTGAGAAGATTCATCTTTGGAAATGGACTCTGAGGTGAAGATTTGTGTGGAGTGAATTCATTAGGAAATATTGTATGTGGGTCACAGCTATGAGAAGGAGTAGGCCTGGGAAGAGGGAGCAACTGAACAGAGATGTGATCACAGCATAGGTAGGCCTCAGTTGGTTCCACATAATTATCTTATGGTCAAACAAATATGTAGAAGGACCATGGTGCTTCTGTGATGATTGAGAGTGGGATGCTCCCAGAGGAGGTTTGCTGACTTGAATATATGTCTCTTTTTCATAGTCTGAAGGGGCTGTGTTGTGAATTCCCAGAAGTTTACATAGCATTAGAAATGCAAGGCCCAATTATGAATGGGATAGTCTAGTGGTTTCTGCAACATCCACATATGGTAGTATTTTATTTGTGCTGAAATGTGAATTTATTTGTATGTTAATAAATAAAAGTGCCTGGGGGTCAGAGCTAATAGCAAGCCATAGCAGAAGTCTGGCAGTGGTAGCACATGTCCTTAATCCCGATCACATGACAGGCAGATCTCTGTGTATTCAAGGACACCACCAGCATGGAGACACACACCTTTAATCTCAATACCATAGAAGACCTGGAGGTCTGCATAGACAGGCAGTGATGAGGAGGTCATGTGGTTGGGTTTACAACCAATGAGAAGACAGAACAGAAAGTCAATAAAAAGACAGACACACAGGAGGTAGGTCTCTTTCTCAGGGGAAAGACGGCGGCAGCAGCAAGGGATAAGAAGGTGGTTTTAAGTCTGAGCTCTTAGCTATTACTCTGACCTCTTGGGCTTTTAACTCTGCATTTGGCTCTGTGTTTCTTATTTAATAAGACCATTACATCTACATCCACATAGCTAAGATCTAATACTCTTTTCCTCAGAGCAGGATTCCTCCATAGCAAAGATTCTCAACCTAACCATCATTGAAATTTAGAACTGAAAAATCTCTGCTATGGGAGCCACCCTTTAACTTGTACAATGTAATAAAAATCTTTTTCCATTTTTAGTGGGTGATCACTGACAACTTTCAAATCCTACCCCCACCCTCATATTCCTTTTCTCTGAAAAAGCCTAGAAATCCTTGATGGCCCTCCCTTGTACCCAGTGGAAAGTTCAAACCAGGCAAATCCCAGGACCATGGGTAGGAATCTTTTCCTCATCTGATCTTGTAACCACAATGAAATTCTATGTCAGTTTTAGGCTGTTGTGAGTAACTTCCAGTTGTACTGTTTTCTAGACAGGCTCATTTAAGAACTACGAGACTTCCCATAAATTCCTGAAGTGTTCGTGTTTGTGTGTGTGTGTGTGTGTGTGTGTGAGAGAGAGAGAGAGAGAGAGAGAGAGAGAGAGAGAGAGAGAGAGAGAGAGAGGAGGGGAGTAGTAGTTCTTATATTCTCCTGACTCAACAGATTCACTGAGATCGTTTTGCGAGTTCTATCTAATAAATTAGGCTGCCTGTTTTCTTATTTCTAGTGTAGTTGTGAGATCAGAGTGGGTGGTCTGAGGAGGAATCCAGCTGGAGGCTTTAAACTTGGATTGTTTTATTTATGGAGGACATCAGTTCCTTCTCTGGAAGTTGCATAAAGTCATTTAGGCCCAGCAAAATGGCATCATGGGCTGATTTGCACTTGGCTGCTATTTTTAAGTTCTGTTTTATGAAGGGGGAATAAAGGAGAATAGCATAGTTGGGTTTTAATAACTAGAGTTTCAACTGCCCTGCCTGGAAACTATTATACCATTCCAAAGACTGAAAACTACACAGAGAAAAAAAAACCCATAAGCCACTGAGCTAAAGTAGTGACTTTTATGAGTAATTGCTCAGGACTTTTCTTCTCACAATTATAGCCAGTGGTATGCCACATTTTATCCTTATTTCCTTAATTGTTAAATGTATGTTTGCTCTAACTTACAGAGGTTAAAATGAACTGGAATTGGTCAGTTACATAGTAACATCACACCCAACCAGTAGTTACTTTCAAATATGTATTTGGGTTATAAGAATGAACTTCTTTTACCTTTTATTTTGGTTTAAATGTGAAGTGTCCCCAATAGATTTCTTTGCCAGCTGGTGATACTGTTTTGGAAGGCTGTGGACCCTTTAGGAATGGAGCCTTTCTGGATGGAGCAGGTCCCTAAGAATGGACCTTGATGTTTTACAGTGCAACCCCTTTTCTTGTCCACACTTACTTCCTAATTGTGGTCTTAAATGTTGCCACATCATGTTTCTACTGTGGCCTTCACCACTGTGATGAACTGTGGCCCAAACAAACCCTTGCTTCCTCATGTTGCTTCTCTCAAGTGTTTGGTCAAAGCACTGAGAAAAACCAATACCTCTTTTATAGGCATCCATTGTTGTTTATCTGCATGATTTAAATGTTAGAAGTTCTTCTGTTTCTGTGGCAACATTTAGGAAAATATTAAAACAATATGATTTTAATTAACTCATGTATCAATTACTCCTTTAAAAATTATGAGTGTGTTCATGTGTTTGAAATTGCACATGTATGTGTAAGTAGTCGGAGAACTACCTCAGTCATTGCTACTCAGGTGATGTTCTCTTTGTTGCAAGTCAAAATTTTCTCATTGGCCTAAAGCTCATCAATGAGCCTGGGCTGTCTAGTCAGCTAGTAGTGAACTCCAGGTGTCCACTTGTCATACAGAGCTAGAACTACAAGCATGCATCACCATAAAGAGCTTTTAAATACGGATTTTGAAGAATGAGTTCTGGGGATTGATCTCAGTTTGCATTGTTGTTACAAACTGATGAGTTCCCCATGCATATTAGAGAAACACTTTACCAGAATGAACTATCTCCTCATCAGTGTATTATTGATACAAACTGTTGTATTAGCTTTATGTATTTTGGAGTACTCAACTCAGGTTTTATTAGGAAATAATTCACTTAGGAGGAATTGTGTTTAAGTATCTTGGGTACACTGGAGGTAATTTCAAGCACACATGTTCCTCAAAGTGCAACCAGGCTTTGTCTTGATAACACATCATAAGTTGAAAATACCTCACTTGAAGATCCTTATGTTATGCATAACATACTGAACATCAGAGTTTTACAGCACAGTGCACTGTAGAGGGTCCATCTCTTGTCCTCATGATGATGGGGCTGGGTAGTGACTGTAAATCATGCTGCTGTGAATAGTTGTATCCAGGTCTCTATAATGTCTTTGTCATGGGTATATACCTAAGAGTAGAATTTCTGGGTTATAGAATAATTCTGTGTTTGGTCATTTGAGGAATTGTCAAATTCTTTCCCAAAGTGAGTTCACCATTTTACATCCTTACTAGCAATGTGTTCAAGTTTAGTGTCTGTGTATTCTCATCAACGCCTAGCTCTTAAGTTGTCATCCTTATGGGTATGGCATGTGGTGTTAGTATGGATTTGAACTGAGTTGCCTCAGTGAGTATCAGTGCTCAGTATCTTTTCATTTGGTGTCTATCCATGAACTTTTTTGCAGATATGTCTGTTCAAACATTTTGCTCACTATTAAATTAAACTCTTTACCCTTTTTCCTTATTGAGTGGTACATGTTTTTTATGTGTTGTGGATATAAATTCCTTATCAGAAATTATTTACATTAGGTGTGTTTTATTTATTTTCAGCAACTCTATAAAGAAGGCACTGTGCTATAATTGCTAACAAACCTTATCTCTGTCCCTGTGTATCTTAGTGAGATTGTGATTCATATTAAAATAATACATGATAAATATTATGACATATATGTGGGAAGAGCTGGAGCCAGAGAGGTAATAAATTCTTCAGAATATGGCATAACGGTAATAATTTATAATAATTATACTAACATTGGGATGGCTCTCAGTTATAAAACTTATTGAGTAAGAGACAGAAATTGACTTTGTACATAAAAGTTAAATTAACTATAATACCAATTTTCTAGAAAACCTATTCCCACATTTTCTAATTGAAGGATATTTAAAATTATGTATGATTTAATATAGGTCAGGAAATATATTTTGGCTATGTACATACAAGTCACAATGAGTAGGAATGAAGGAAGAATTATGGTGTTGGCCCTTAGTCTAGGAAAAGAAAGGATATAGTCACAAAGTACTGAGTACTGTTCTACAAAGACATACTAGAACTATAACCCTTTAAAAATTGGTGAAGCAAAAAAAAAAAAAGAAAAAAGAGTAATGATAGCTTTGGAAGTTAAAAAGGTTATCTACTGGAAGATAATAATTACACTTTCTCTTGTATGATAGGGGATATTCTTACAGATAAAAATGAACATTGGTAAGCTGATTATTATTTATTATTATAATTGAATATCATATTGGCATGAGATGAATGAACTGCTGTTATCCTGGGAAGTCTGGAAAGTAGAATCACTTTATACATTGGAAGATTCCTTCTAGTATAACAGGTAGAGAAAACAATAGCCAAAATTCAAAAGTGGAAAATAAGTCTATTTTAAAGAGAAATAACATACACAATAACATTGCTAAGTTTATTTGAACTCTCACTCATAGGGAATATGTCCAGTGGGCTCTGATCTTTTTCTCTGAGTGGTACTAAGTGCAATTTCACACCAATTTCCCATGCCTCCCATTTGAGAAAGTTAAGAGTTAAGGCTTCTGGGAAGTGTGAGGAGATGGGGACTTTAGATATTCCATGGTCAGAAGGTTAGATTCTGGAGTCATCACTCAATCTGTTTTTTGTTTGTTTGTTTTTGGTTTTTTTCTCTCCAGGCATGACCTGCTTTTCCTTGATTCCTGCAGTCTGACCTATCTTTCAAATCCCTCCTCCCCTTGTGTAACCTAGTTTGTCTCTGTTTTGAGTTTTGCTTTGTCCCCCTCCCACAAAAACCAGGTCTGCACATTTCTTTCACCTCCAACTTCTATTAGCCAGTTATTAAGTTATTCTTTCCAAGTGAGTGTGAGCTGAAGGATGATGGTGCGTTATAAAATGGACATGCAATTACTCTTCTGTGGTTGGTACATCACCATAACCAGATCAGTGATGGTTGCATTGTACAACTTCATGAACAAGGGACATATTTGTTTTGAGTGAAATCCTTATGGTCCAGTTTCAAAGGACAGAATCTCAAAGAAGTAGATAAATTAATTTTCAACAAGAAACATTTATTGTATTACATATAGAAAAAGAAGTGGCTGTCTATGAGTTAGGGATTGAGAAGTAGAAATGTCAAGACAAACACCACGATTGTGTGTACGTGTGCACGTGTGTGTGTGTGGTGTGTGTGTGTGTGTGTGTTCATGTTGTTGTTATCAACAATGCTGTTTATATTGTTTTTTTGTTTTTAGACAGGGTCTTTCATTGGCCTGGAACTCACATTTTAGCTGGCCAGCAAGAACCAGAAATAGAATTATGAGCATGCATCACTGTTTCTACCTTGTTTACATGGGTTGTGGGGATCAAAACTCAGCTCCTCATGCTTGTATGACAAGTACTTTAGTAACCGAATTTCTACCCAGTCCAGGGATTGGTAATAAATAAAAAAAGGGGATGAAGTCTAGAGAGATGGCTCAGCAGTTAGAAACACCAGCTGCTCTTACAGAGGTCCCGGGTTCAATTCCAAACACCCACATGGTGGTTCACAACTGTCCATGACTCCAGTTTGAGGAAACCCAATACCATCTTTGGCCTCTACAGGCACCGGGCATGCACATTGTACACAGACATACATGCAGGCAAATACCCACACACATAGATTTTTTTAAAAAAAGATTTATGTTTTGAGATGATAATATAGTTAAATTATTTTCCCCTTCCCTCTTCACCCTCTGAAACCTCCCATATACCCCTTTTTGTTTTCTTTCAAACTCATGGCCTCTTTTCTCATTAATCATTTCTATATACATATGCATATATATACATATATACATATATTCCTAAATTCATAACTACAACCTTCTCAGTCTATATAATGTTACTTGCATGTACTGTCAGGGCTGACTGACTGACCATTGGGTACTGGGAAACCAGTTGGTGCTCTTTGTTACTGTAGTAATTTTTTTGTGTAGGGTTGAGGTCTCATGGGATTTCCCCTGTCAATTTCGGCATGTCTCTTGGTGTCATCCCTGTTCAGCTCATATTTAGGTAGTTGTGTTGGTGAGACTTTGTGAGTAAAGCTTCTGATATGCCTAAGATATACATTCTCACAGCACACTTCCTGATCCTCTCTCTCTTATAATCTTCCCACGCCCTCTGCTACAATGTTTGAGCCATAGATGCCAGAGTTGTTTTATAAATGTATCCACCGGGATTAGGCTCCACAACTCTGCATTTTGATTGGTTGTGGTTTTCTGTAATGGTCTTCCTCTGTTGCAAAGAGAAGTTTCCTTGATGATGGCTGAGAACCACATGTGTCTATCAGTATCAGGACAAATATTTAGAGTGTACGTAGGGATTATGCTAAGGGCGGGCTGAGCAAAGTGCTGACTGTAAGTTCTCCTCCAAGATCTGTGACTTCACTGGCACTTTCTATTTTGCTAGGTAAAGAGGATGCGGAATGACTTCCCTCTTGATGAGCCTGTATTAAGACCAAATAGAGAGCTGTGGGTTACTGTCAAAGTAGGAGTACCAACACTATATCCTTAGGGTAAGTGTGCTATTTTGATTGTTATGGTTCACAGGCTTCACAAGTAACTTCAGAAACAAGGAAAATAAGAAGGGACCATTGCTGGGCTGTAGTTTGAGGGACCACTAGCAAGAGGAATAACATGGTACGGTGATCTCATCCACAAAGAAAAATATGCAGTGGGGACTTAAATTAGGGAAGGGGACTGAGATAAATATAAAGGAAGGAGAGAGTAGCATATAATAAAAGTAAGTATGTCTAAAAAAGTCAAAAGGAATTTACTAGCTACTTAAAATCATAATGTGTATAACTCTGTGTATAGTTACAGATATACAGTTTACATGAAAATTTCCCATCCGAGCTGACAATGTTCTCTCCAAGAACCAAAAACTATCTAATAAAAACTCCAGCACCAGGTATGGGAAGCCATCTTTTGACTTATTGGTCAGGGTTGTCCAAGAGACTTCCCAAACATTTGGGACTATTGCCCATGGTTACCTACCAGCGGTGAAGGCAAGTCCCTATTGCTGAAGACAGTATGTACTTCAGACACAGGGTCTAAAGGACCCTGAGCTGGAACTGACCTGAATGCCTCCTTCCTGAGGACTAGCTTTCATGGTACTAGAAGGCACCATACAAGCTTCTAAAGGAAGGAAGCATCTGATAGGACTAAATATAAAATTTAAAAGAAATGAATATATTATAAATGGGCTGAAACATTTTAATATAGTTGTATTTAGAAGTTATGTGAAAAAATAGCAATCAGCATCATAGTCTCGGGTCTAAGGAGTATTTAATATAAGAGAGCTATAGTTATATCCTTTTCTGAGACTTGTAAACTTACCTAGATGTCTCCCACTTGACCCATATCATGAGAGTGATCATATCAATTCCTTTGCTCTAAAGGTTACATAGACCCTTATCATGAAGGATCAAGAGCCAAAGTGCATATGAGAGACCAGAGTGGAAAGTGTACACAAGGAGTTTGCTCAAAGATATTGTCTGGAAGTTATAAGCCTTCTAAAATTATGACCCTTCTAAAGATGAACCTTCAGCTAGTTGCCCATCTATTGGTGTTTCATTGTGCATAATAAAATATAATGATTCTCAAATTTCCAGAGCACGTATAACTCTCTAATTTCCATACAAAATATTAATATTAAGTACCTTTAAACTACAGGAGAACCTTGGTTTCATGGGCTTCAAAAGCAAAAGCAATTTAATAAAGACTCCATTTGTAATAAATGGGCAATATTTCAAAAATATCCACTAAAATGCTCCAAAATGAAAAGTAGTTATCTTTATATACACTAAGCTGATTAAGAAGAACTTGGTAATTTCAGCTTATTTTCATTAGATCATAAATCAAACTATAATCTGGAACTTGAAAGTCAAAATATGATTTGACCTTCATATATAAGGTAGATGATCAAACCAATGTTGGGGTGCACTTACAGAATTTTTTTCAGGGAAGAAAACAGAAATTGATTTTTGTCCTACCTAACATTTTGTCAGTGAAGAAATGTGAATCACTTAAATGGTTTATCTAGGATTACATCTCAGTTGACCCAGAACTAGAAGCCATGTGACAGGTGAATGGTATGAATGACAGCAGAGAGTAGCATTCTTAAGAGAGGACATGGTTAGTTCTGATTGTTGGGTAAAAAGCCTTAGAGAAAGGTGTATGCTTAACTAATGTTGAATGGACACACATTATCTCTCTGAAACTTACCAGATATTGACAAATCACTAAATGACTGCACCACGATCTCTATGTTCAGCAATTCTTCCTTTTTAAGGTTGTTGTGAAGAACAGACTCCAATTTCTTGGCACTAGGAAACAAATGCAGGGCTCTGGGCATGTAGACAAGTGCCTTACCACCTGGCTTATACAACCTCAACACAATCTTTTATTTATTTTATATTTGATAGGATCCTTACATGATTGTAATGTATTGAGTATGAGCTTAAATGTAAATTGGTTTGGGTCTTGTCTTTAAAGCTTGGAGGAAAGTTCAGGAATTAATACTTATACATCTGTCTGTCTTTCCCTTGAGAGTGAAAAATGTGTCTATTTCTGGGTTCCAAGATCTAGAACAATGTGTGACATACAGTCAATGTTCAGTAAATACTCCAAGAATAAATGAATAAAGTGCCAATTGGACACATGTAAACAACTAACATACATGTAGAAGTAGTAATAGTTATGGGGTAATAGTGAATTGAATGGCTGGAGTATTTTTGATCATTGTTATATTCCAAAGAATCCAACAAACTGACGTGAGTTTACTCAGCTGAAATATTGCATGACTTGGGTCTGAGTCCCAATCCTAAACTGTGCCTGTTTCTTTGAACTTGATCAAACCACACTGGACTAGGTAGTTTCAGGTTATTTTCATTGAACCATAAATCAAACTATAATCTGGGACTTGAAAGTCAAAGTACGGTTTGACTTTCGTCTATAAGGTAGATGGTCAAACCAATGTTGGGGTACACTTACAGAATTTTTTTTCAAGGAAGAGAGCTGGGTTTAATTTTTGTCCTACCTAACATTTCATCAGTGAAGAAATGTGAATCACTTAAATGATTTATCTAGGATTACATCTCAGTTGACCCAGAACTAGAGGTCATGTGACAGGTGAATGTTATGAATTGGTAGAATGTTATCACTGGTAGATGGCTTGTCAATTATACATGAGGGTTCAGTCTCCAGTACTGAAACCTGGTAGATGTCAACCTTCTACTTGTAAAGTGAGAGGATTAGACCCCAGAGATGACTCTGCTGACAATACAAACAAATTAAGTTGAATGAATGTAAGATAGTGCTGAGTTATAGGGACTGTTCCCATCTAGAAAGGGCTGGCCCATCTGGAAGGGCTCTCCTTTTTTGAGTTTAGCAGATAGTTTCCACTTAGGAATAAAGTTCTAGTATTCTTTTGCCTTCTACATTTTCAAGAGAATTCTAGATTTATTTTTTAACTTTTGGAATGTCCCTAACTTTTCATGTCAGCAATTATTGTAAAATTAAAACCAGCAAACAAAAATGTCACAGCCCCACGGTGGTCAGATGTTTCTATGGACCATATTTGACCCCTGTGCTAGTAATGGTTCATCTCCATATCATGAATATTCTTCCCCAAACCCTGCACTTCCTTAAACTAAGATAGCTAAAGTTATGAATTGATGTCATTTGTTTTTGGAGTGACCCCTGCTTTCCCACAAGATATAACTCTGTCTTTTTTTTTTAAACTTGTGAGCCATATGGCAGTCAGATTTTGATGTAGACAATATAACACTATAATATAGATGCTACTACCTGGGATTTTTGAGAGATAATTACTATTTGAAAACCATACTGTGATCTCCGTTCCTAGTAACCACAGAGGGAAAAAAAGGAGTTTTTTTTTAATTTAGTTCTTATTGCAGAATTTTTATGGACCAATTTCTCAAAGAGTATGCCTCTTAATTGAATGCTGACATCTTTGAGCTGACTGGAAGAGGTTTCTTGGCTTTCCCATCATGCTTTCCTCTTCTGGTATCTGTATCTATTTTCAATGAGCTAGCTATTTTAGAACAGTAGATGCCTTTCATTATTGCTGACACAGATCTTGGTGTTTTCTCCACATTTGCACCATGTAGATTGATTTCTTTTATGTGTATTCAGCTAAATTTTGCATGCCTGAGAGGAGCTGAAGTGATACGTCATTTATCACTTTACCTGGCCACGTCTTTAAAAGAGACCTATTTATTTCTAATTGAATTTTTTTAAAAATAATTCATTTATGGAATTTATCTGAAAGAAATCTGGCAGCAAACTATAGTATTTCCTGTCTGTTGACCTGGTTCTCTTCTGTCTAGTGTGTTCTTACGTAGAAGGGATTCATGATTGATGGCCTTTTTTGTTGTTGTTATTGCTTGTTTGTTTTTGCTTTCTTATATACATCTATTTATAGTCATTTGTCTCCAATGCAGGTTTACTTGAGTTTCTTTTGTTTTGTTTTTCGACACAGGGTTTCTCTGTGTAGCTTTGCACCTTTCCTGGAACTCGCTTTGTAGACCAGGCTGGCCTCGAACTCACAGAGATCCGCCTGCCTCTGCCTCCCGAGTCCTGGGATTAAAGACGTGCGCCACCACAGCCTGCATACTTGAGGTATTTTTAAAACTACATCTTTGATGTAGAGATCAAAATAGCATCTCCCAGGGCTGGGGATGTAGTTCATGGCAGACTGCTTGCCTAGCATGTGTAAGTTTCAATCCCCAGCACAAAAGTAAAAAGGAAATAAAAAGTACCACTCCCTCAAAGAAATGTTTTAAAAGTAAACTGACAGTTAATGGTTTATAATATATGATCATTACATAATAATTGCTAATCAGTTTCTTGTTATTTGAAAATTTCTTGGGAAGCCCAGCATGGGGCTACAGACAACATTTTGTCTACCTGTAATATTCATTTGTAATATTTGTAATTGACTTTCAAAAACTGTACCTTTTCTATTTTCTTCCTGCCTCCTATTATCCTACTCTCTACTCTTTTTAATTTATTCATTGACTGTTTGATTATGCACTAAGAACCAGGTGTGGGGAAAGACACTGAGGAAACAGGGATGTTTAAAAAAATAAGCCCCTCTTAAGTTTATAGTTGATGGACTAAGGGGGCCTACCACCCAGTTCCCAAATAAATCACACGGAGTCTTATTCTTTCTTATGAATGCCTGACCTTAGTTTGGCTTGTTTCTTGCCCGCTTTTCTTAAATTATCCCATCTATCTCTGGTCTTATACCTCTCTATATACTTTTCTTTACTTTTTACTCTGTGGCTTGCTGTGTAGCTGGATGACTGGTCTCTGGAGTCCTCTTCTCCTTCTTCTTTTGCTCCCCAATCTCTCTTCTCAAATTTCTTCTTCTGTTTATTCTCTCTGCCTGTCAGCCCTAGCTATCCTTTCTCCTGCCTAGCTATTGGCCTTTCAGCTCTTTATTAGACCAATCAGGTGTTTTAGACAGGCAAAGTAACACAGTTTCACAGAATTAAACAAATGCAATATAGAAGAATGCAATACATCTTTGCATCATTAAACAAATGTTCCACAGCATAACCAAATGTAACACATATTCAACTAATATTCCACAACAAAGGGTAGCTGGATCCTCTAAGCCAACAAGCTCATGAATGTACAACTGTGAATTCACAGTGAGTAATCAAATGAGCATTCTAATTAATGAGTATTCTAATATGCTCTTACTTGAAGGACTATGGAAGACAATAACATTATGGGTATTTTTCTGGTACTTCTTGCAAAGCACTTGTACTTACTGTTATATTTGAATCCTACAATGGTTGATGACATGCCAATGTCACTAATTCCCATTACTCTGAAGAAGATAGTAATTAGTTTCTTGCCTCATTTAATGTCAAAGAGTAAAAAGACTTAAAGAAGCATCTTCTGTCATCAAATTCAAAATCCGTACTCTTTCTAATACTTTCCTGAAATATTTAAAACATGTATTTATTTACTTATGGGTACTTTTTGTGTGTATGTGTTTATGTGTTGGGGAGCAGGTTGGGAAGAGTTACCACATCATGCATGTGGATTCAATAGAACAACTTCTTGTAATGAGTTCTTTTCTGCTACCATGTGGATTCTGAGTATTGAACTAAAGTCCTGTCAGGCTTGGTGAGATGCACTTTTATCTGCTGAGCTCTCAATAGATCTTTTGATAACTAAGAATTTAAACCTCTATTAAACTAAGAATTAATAAAATTATCTGATTTACCTGGTGGCTACAGAAAATAACTGCTTTTCAAGTAACTTGGGTTCAAGTCTTATCATTGAGGCCAAGCTCCATGCTTCCATCCCTGAAGACAACAAGAATGTCTTCCGGTCTAACTCTTAATTGTTGTTCTAAGCCCATCCAGTTCCTCTAAGATCAACCTCCAGATCCCAAGGAAGGCCAGAGAGAATATACCCTTAATTTCTCCCATCTCAGGCACCAGCCTGTATGCCATGATTACTGATATACACATATGCACAAATCTAGTTTTCTCTCAGTTTAAAGAGACAAAAAGAGTATAAAATTTTCATTTCTTTTTAACAGAGTCAAATGTGGTGATATTGTGTCCCCCAATATATTGTGCACCCTAGTAAACTTATCTGGGGTCAGAGAACAGAACAGTTACTAGACAGACATAGAGGCCAGAAAATGGTGGTACACACACCTTTAATCCTTTCACTTGGGAGGCAGAGATCCAGTTGGATCTCTGTGAGTTCAAAGCCACACTGGAAACCGCCAGGCATGATGACACATACCTTTAATCTCAGGAAGTGATGTCAGGAAGCACAAAGGTATATAAGGCATGAGGACCAGGAACTAGACTTGTTAAGCTTTTAGGCTTTTAGCAGCAGTTCAGCTGAGATTCATGCTGGATGAGGACACAGAGGCTTTCTGTAGGGAAAAGGGGCTGGTTAGAGAAACCCATCCTGACCCTGGAGCCCAGAATTAGGGAAGGATGGCTCAGATAAAGCCAGTGATAGAAACACAGTTTAGCTCAGATCAGAGCCATCTCTGCCCCTGTCCAACTGATTTGTGAAAACAGCCAATCACAGAGCAGGACAGCAGAATCCTGGACCTAGGGCTCAGGACCAGGGAAAGAAACACAGCCTGTATTTGGGACCTGGGCCAGAGAAATGAACCAAGGAAACATGCCCTGACTCTGAAACCAGTACCAAAGAAACACTCTTGGTCCCTAGAATCATCGTCAGTGAATGAAATGTGCCCTGGCCTTAGAGGTAGTGACAGAAAGCTAAGTAAGGCCAGTGATAGAAACACAGTTTAGCTCAGATCAGAGCCACCTCTGCCCCTGTCCAACTGACTTGTGAAA
>CABHPH010156215.1:0-31463 GCA_902168325.1 Peromyscus nudipes
GGTATTTGTATTTCTGACCTTGATGAATGCTATGGGACAGATGGCTTCTTCTCCACTGGACTTACTCTTAACTCATTACCCAGATGTTAAGGCACATGTTCATAATCTTTCAGTTCTGATTAAAAAGTCTAAACTTGTCACCTTTTGCAGGTTGGAATGGCCAGCACTCAATGCTGGCTGGCCTCCCAAGGGAACCTTCGACTTGGCCCTTCAGAGGGGCAGTGAAGGAGATTGTCTTCAGACCACCGGTGGGGCACCCTGACCAAGTGCCCTATCGTGGTCTGGAGAGACTTAGTAGAGGACCCCCCCTTCCTGAATTATACAATTCTTGCCCTGACAGATTAAGGTTCTGGCAGCTGCCAAGAAAGACTTACCTGCCAAGGCCCATCAGCTCCTAAGCTAGAGGTCCTTCAAGGAGGCAGCACAGAAGAAAAGATCTCCCCAGGACGGTGCAGCAATCCCACCACCAGCCCCCCACTCCCTGCCAGGTCAACTGGCTCCTCCTCTGCCAGCCTGGACGCTCCTGTCTCTGAGCCAAGAGAGGGACTGACTCACAGGACCTGAAGTAGTTGGAGAGATGTACCTGACGCTGGCACAACAGTCCTTCCCCTTAGGGCTATAAGACCCCCCAGTCATAATGAGAGTCAACCATACCACTACTGGCCCTTTGCCACTGGTAGTCTTTACAATTAGAGAGCCCAAAATACACCCTTTTCAGAAAACTCTAAAGAGCTGATTAGCCACTTTGAGACAATTCTCTTCACCCACCTCCCCACATGGGATGACTGCCAACAGCTTTTGCAGGTCCTCTTCATAACAGGGAAGAGAACAGACACAAACCAAAGCCCAGAAGTTGGTTCTGGGTCCTACTGGAGAGTCCACAGGTCACCAGGCTCTCATAGATGCAGCTGTCCCCCTAATTCACCCAGCATGGGACTACTTCACAGCTGAAGGTAGGAGGAACCTCCTGTTCTATCACCAGACTCTGTTGGTGGATCTCTAGGCAGCTGCAAGGTGGCCTGTGAATTTGAGTAAGGTCTATGATGTAAGATAGGGATAATAGATGAAAGCCCAGCAGTGTTCCTGAAGTGCCTCCAGGAGGCCTCCAGAAGGTAAATGCCTTATGATCCTGAGTCCCAGGAAAATGCTGCTACAATGATCCTGGCCTTTATTAACCAGTCAGCTCCAGATATCAAGAGAAAGCTACAGAGGCTGGAATGTCTCAGAGAAAAGAGTATCAGGGATTTAGTAAAGGTGGGTGAAAAAGTACATAATGAAAGGGATAGTGCAGAGAAAAAGGAAAGTAAAAAGTAGTGGCACAAGAATCAGCACCTCTCTAGTGTACTGCTGGCTGCTACTGCAGAACCAGAAGAGCCCCAAAGACAACTGTAGTGCCTGCTTGGTAGCTGGAGAGAAGGAGGAGAAACTGAGAGGTAACAAAGCAAGGCCCCTGCTGGGAAAGAATCAATGTGCGTACTGTAAAAAAAGGAAGGGCACTGGGCTAAAGAACGCCCCCGAAAGGTGGCTAGAGGCAATACTAAAGTCCTTAGTCAGTGGGATATGGACAGTGATTGAGGAGATGGGGCTCAGCCCCCCTCCTTGAGCCCAGCTCCACTCCCCTCAGAGTGGAGGGGAGACCAATTGACTTCATGGTGGACACAGGAGGTGAGAACTCAATGCTACTGAGGGCTGATGGACCCATGACAGACAAAAAGATTTGGGTGTCACCAGAGTCAAACCTTATTCATGGACTACTCTAAGAATGGTGGACTTGGGAAAGGGCCAGGTAATACATTCATTCCTGATCATTCCAGAATGCCCATGCCCCTTGTTAGGCTGTGATTTACTGACCAAAATGAAAGCCCAGATATATTTCTCTAATGAAGGTGCTAAATTGCTTAATGACAATGGGATATCCATTCATGGACTACTGACCAGTAATTTGACTGAAGAGTACAGGCCGCATTAGGTAGCCACTGAGCCTGACCCCCAGCTGGAGAAATAGATACGGGAGTTCCTGTCGGCCTGGGCCAAAACAGGGGAAATGGGGTTTGCAACGCATCACCCCCCCATCTATGTGGAAATTAAGCCTGAGGCAGACCCAGTCAGTACCCCATGCCCCTAGAGGCCAAAAAGGGCATCATACCACATGTCAGGAGGCTACTGAAATTAGGTGTCCTCAGGCCTGTGCAGTCAGCTTGAAACAAACCCTGTTGCCCATCAAGAAGCTTCATATGATTATAGACCAGTTCAGGACTTTCAGGAGTTCAACAAGAGGGTGATTGACATAATCCCTACAGTGCCTAACTCGTGCAGCATACTCAGCTCGTTGCCCCCCCCCCCACCTCCCTGGATCAGCAATGGTATACTCTCCTGGATCCAAAAGATGCCTTTTTCAGTCTGCCTCTGGCCCCTAAAAGCCAACAGTACTTCACCTTCAAATGGCATAACCCAGCAGCTAGGATAAGCAGACAGCTGACATGGACCAGACTACCACAAGGATTCTAGAATTCCCCCACCATCTTTGATGAAGCTCTGCATGAGGACCTCAGTGAGTACCGGGCACAGAACCCAGAAATCAGTCTGTTGCAGCATGTTAATGACTCATGAAATTGTAGTTGCAGATCAAGAAACCTGCCTGACCAGGACTCAACAGCTATTGTGGACCCTGGGCACTTAGGGTAATACACCTCAGCCAAGAAAATCCAAATCTGCGAGCAACAGGTACCATACCTGGAGTATGTCTTGAAGGAAGGATGGTAGTGTCTCTCAGATGCACTGAAGGAGACAGTACTTAAGATCCCAATACCTACTACTGCCAGGCATATTCTCACCTGAGTTCTTAGGCTCAGCAGGTTTCTGTCACCTGTGGATCCCAGGCTTTGCAGAACTGGCCAAGCCCTTATATGAGGTCACCAAAGAAGGGCAAGATTTCACCTGGACTAAGGACCACCAACTGGCCTTTGATAAACTCAAAAAAAGGCTGCTATCGGCCCCAGCATTGGGTCTGCCAGATGTGACCAAACCATTTCACCTATATGTAGATGAAAGCAAAGGAGTAGCTGAGGGAATCCTAATCCAAACACCTGGCCTCAGGCGACGACTCATAGCTTACCTGTCAAAGAAACTGGACCCCATAGCAGCTGAATGGCCACCTTGCCTCCACATATTAGCGGCCATGGCCCAACTGGTCAAGGATGCTGACAAGCTGATCTTGGGACAATGTCTCACCATAACCACCTCCCATGCACTTGAGAGAATTCTTATGCAGCCCCCAGATCGGTGCCTGAGCAATGCCCAAATGACTCATTATCAGACTCTGTTGTTTAACCCCAACAGAATAACTTCCCAGGTGCCCTCAGCTGGGAATTCAACTACTCTATTGCCCTATCCTGATCTGAAAGTACCGCTGCATGACTGCTCAGGGATCCTGGCCCAGTCACCCAGCATTAGGCCAGACTTAACTGGACACCCCATTGCCAAACTCAGAAGTTACCTGCTATACTGATGGCAGCAGCTTTGTGCAGGATGGCCTAAGGTATGCAGGGGTGGCAGTCACCACTGCAGAAGAGGTAATATGGACAGAGTCAATGCCTACTGGGACATCCACCCAATGAGTGGAGCTGATAGTCCTAACTAAGGCATTAGAACTGGTGCAAGGGCAGAAGGTTAATGTCTGTACCAACAGCTGGTATGCTTTTGCCACAGCACATGTGCATGGGGCAATATACAAAGAAAGGAGATTGCTAACTATGGGAGGAGAAATTATCAAAAATAAAGATAAGAGCCTGGCCCCCTTTAAAGCCCTATGGTTACCCAAGAAACTGGTCATCATCCATTGCACTGGGCACCAGAGAGACAATGGACCTATCCCAGAGGCAACAATGTGGCTGACGAAATCACCAGGCAGGTTGCACTCCAGACTGATAGTCTTTACTCATATACTGGTGGACCCAGGGGCACCTAATTTACCTGAAAGTCCTGGGTATACTAAGGAAGACCTTGCCTGGATCAAGACCCTCACAAGGAAATTTGACTCAAACTAAGAGCCCTCTGTGAATCTGGTGTGCCCCCTGAACCCCATAGGTACTGGCGGAGTGAATGGGTGTATGTGAAGAGATACCACCAGGGGTCATTGGAGCCCAGGTGGAAGAGACACTATATCGTTCTGTTGACCACACCCACCACCATCAAGGTTGATGGCATGGCTACCTGGATCCTCCATACTCAAACCAGGCAAGCTAATCCTTTTGAACTCAAGGAAGACTGCTGGGGTGAAGGATGGGAAGCTTCAAGAGATCCAGGAAAACACCTCAAGCTCCAGATGCAGCACAGGCATTAATATGGCCCCTACTGGTAATTTTACCCACCGTGACCCAAGCTGCAGGAAATCCACACGTGCCTTGAAATCAGACCTGGATGATCGTGAATGCTGAGACAGGAGCCATTGCCGCTGCTAACAACACCTCTTCAACAACAGCCTCCTCCCCCTGAACAATGGTTCCCTGCATGTGCAGGAGACATGAGAGCACTGGGGACGGGAGTATGCACCATTGATCAGCAGCTAGTCTACTGTGGACCCCTTTTAGAGGAGCGCTTCCCCAAATACCCATGGGCCACCAGCAGGGGGAGCTGCAACTCGATAGTCATCAAATTCACTGACCAAGGAAAGAAAACAGACTGTACAACTGGTAAGACTTGAGGACTGAGGCTTTCCTGCACTGGATATGACCCCAGGCTGATGTTTACCATCAGGCACATTTAGACCTCATTACAGGTGGCGATAGGGCCCAATCAGGTAAATAAACCCTCCATCAGCCCCTAAACCCATGCCCCCAAAAGCACCCTGAGCCCTAGCCCACAACCATCAGATATGTCGGTGTCTTTGGCCACCAGGACCCCAGAAACTAGTCAGGCTGCAACTGAGGGAGAAGATCCACTACTGATGCTCCTCTATAGGTCATTTCTGGTCCTGAACACCACCAAGCCTAACTTGACTACATCTTGTTGGATCTGCTGTAACACAGCCCCCCACATTATGAAGGTATTGCCATTGTGGGAATCTATACCAAAGTCACTGATCCTAACCAATGCCACTGGCAATCCAAGGCATCACTGATCCTTCACCACCAAGTCATAAGCCAGGGCCTCTGTACAGGGACAGTCTCCCAAGGGCAACAAACCCTCTGTAACCAAACCCTTGCACTCCCAAACACCCCGAGCTATCGGAATCTCACAATGATACCTGGTGGGCTTGTTCCACAGGTTTAAAAACCTGTATCCACACCCAGGTTCTCAATAATACGAAGAGCTTCTGTGTGGTGGTACAGCTTGTTCCAAGGCTAATATACCATACAGAAGAAGAGTTATTCAACAAGTTAGAAACTGCATTCCCAAAATATATTAAGAGAGAGCCTGTGGCAGTTCTCACTCTGAGTATTCTTCAGGGAGCCAGCCTGGCTAGCTTAGGAACTGAGACAGTATCCCTGATCATACAGAGCTAGCAACTATTACAGCTTACAAGCCACAATAGATATAGATATAGAAAGATTAGAGAACTCCTTTATCATCCCTTCAATGCCTGAGATTCTGTCTTCCAGCTCTTGTATTCTGTTGGTTATGCTTGCATCTGTAGTTCCTGTTCATTTACCCACATTTTCTATTTCCAGAATTCCCTTGGTTTGTGTTTTCTCTATTGCCTCTATTTCAAATTTCCAGTCCTGAACTGTTTTCTTCACCTGTTTGATTGTCTTTTCTTGGTCTTTCTTGGCTTTCTTTAAGGGATTTATGGATTTCTTCCAATTTTTGATTTGTCTTTTCCTAGATTTCTTTAAGTGAAATTTTCATTTCCTCTTTAAGTGCTTCTATCATCTTCATTAAGTTATTTTTAAGGTCATTTTCTTTTGCTGCATATGTGTTGAGATGTTCAGTTCTTACTGTTGTAGAATCACTAGGTTCTGGTTGTGCCATATTGCTCTTTATGTTGTTGAATGTATTCTTACACTGCCATTTACCCATGTAGGCCTGGGATAATTATGGGTACAGGTATTGATTCTTGTGATGTCTTTGTTGGATGGGTCATTTGCTCTTTTAATGTCTATTTCCTTTATTTTCTTTTGGCCTGAATGACCAAGGGTTCTGGCTCTCAGGTTGAGTAGGGTTGTCTCAGCTTGAGGTTCATGGGGATTTGGGTGCCTAGAGCCAGCATATTGTCCAGTTATTCTGGCTGGTGTGTGCTTTCATTGTGCCTATGGGGTCTGCTCTTCCGACTACTGTGGGTTGTGCCTGGGCCTATGTAGTCTACTCTTCCAACTGGTGTAGGTTTTGCCCATGCCTGTTCTTCCAGCTGGTGTGGGTGGTATTTGTGCCTAATAGGGTCTGCTGATGCTGCTGGAGAGGGTTGTTCATGGGAAGACTGCTGGGGCAGGTGGGATTGGGCAGCAGAGTGTGTCTGCTCTCCCAACTGGTGTAGGTGGAGCTTGTGCTTACAGGGGCTGCCTTTCTTCTGACTGGTGTAGGTGGAGCTTGTGCCTCTAGAAGTTGCTGATGTTTCAGGGGATGGCTGACCAGGGGGAGGATGATGGAGTCAGTGGGTTTGGGTGGCAGAGTGAGTCTTGTAGGGTACAGAGTCCAATGGGTGGTGGCCATGGTGGAGTGGCCTGCCCTCAAGTCTCTTACCTGCTGGCCAGCTGCTGGTGGATGGACCCGAGAGATGGAATTCCAGAAAAGTTGTGGCAGGGCCCAGCTGCCTTTCTGGAGCTGAGATGGGAGAGGCAAGGGCATGGGTTGTGCTCTGGGGCTTAGGACCTAGAGATTGGGGCAGTTAAGTTGGGAGACCAGTCACTCACCTCTCTTCCAATTGGTGCAGGTGGTGCTTGTACCTCTAGGGGCTGCTAATGTTGTAGGGGATGATTGTCTGGTTGTCCAGGGGAGGATAATGGGGTCAGTGGATTTGGGCAGCAGAGTGGTTCTTGTAAGTTACAGAATCCAATGGGTAGGAGCAGGACTCTTCCCTGCTGGCCGGCTGCTGAGCTGAGGGATATAGATTTTTTTTAAGTGTTCTTGTCAATAGGAAAATAATGTGTATGTATAAAAGATGTTAAGAAAACAGAAAAAAAGGAGACTATCAGTCCACAGTCATGTATCTGACCCATCATAGTGGGCAAAGTATGCTCAGTTTCTAGAGACCCAAAATTAAGGAAAAAAAAAAAACTCCAGGGGCTAAACCAATGGGTGCAAGTCCTGGTTTCTTACATACCATTAAATTTGCTAGAAATAGAAATGGAGCTGTCTGTACAAAGATAAGGGTGTATTAGTCAATCTTCTTAGTTTTATGGGGCTTGGTTTTCTTGAAAAATATCTTAAATTAAAAAATTATATAATATTTATAGACAGTCACAGAAAGAGATATCATAAATTCTCTCCTTCCATTTTATTTATTAACATTTTTACAATAGCTTATTGTATTTCTGCAATTAATGAATACATTTTTGCACACGTATACATATATGTTTATAAATGCACACACATATGCTGGAGATTGAACCCAGGGCTTTGTCCCATACTAGGCAAGTGCATTATCACCGAGGTACATTTCCAAAGTCAAGCACTATTACTAATTAAATTTTCTAACTTATTTAGCTTTCTCTACTTTTGTCCTAATGTCCCTTTTCTGCTCTTAGAACATATCCAGGGTGCCACAATTAATATAGTAATCACATATTTAACTCTTGTTCAATTTCCTGGAGGTTTTTTGTTGTTGTTGTTGTTTGGTTTTATGATCTTGAAAGTATTGATAAGTGCTGCAGCCATTTAGTATGTGTTCCTGTATTGGGATTTATTTGGTGTTTGTCTTATGATTAGACTGGGAATCTGGATTTTGTAGGTACAGTGTCATTTTCATCATATCATGTAAAAGAAATATAAAACAATGTGAATTGTAACTATTTATCCAAATTTCTGTCACTTTATTACGGTGATAATTGCCAGATTTCAGCAAGGTCATGTCACTCTTTTTTCCCTCTTTCTATACCATAGCTTTCAGAAGGAAATTTGTATGCACAGCCCACATATACAGGCTTGAGGACTTATACTTCACTTTTGATATCGGAGGAAATTTGTAAGTTCTTTGAAATTTCCTTCATAGGACATTTATCAGTCTTTAGGACAAACAAATTTATTTATTCTCATAAATATTTTAGGCTGGATTGAACTCAACCTAGTAAATCATGTAATGTTGAGCAAACTCCAGTATGACTGATAAAAGATAAAACCCAAGACATGTTGTTTCTCTCTCTTGACTTTTATTTTATTTATGTGTTCATGTATTTATTTATTTATATGTGTATGTTCATGCACATGTGTGTCATTACGCACATCCCATAATTCACATATGCATGTCAGAGAAAAACTTACAGTGTTAGGCTTTTTCCTTCTACCATGTTGGTCCTGGACATGGAACTCAGGTGGCCAGGCTTGGCTGCAAGTGCCTTTGCCCATGGAACCCTCTGACTAGCCCTTTTCTTGGCTTTTAATATTCAAGTGTATCAGCATGAGTATTTTCTTCTTTTTGTTCTTTACAGATCACTTTGTCACACAGCTCTCCCTGTTCATCAAGGCTCGTTCATTGTACCTATTTGATATGTTTCCATAGCTGAGCTCTACTGCAGTGGTTGTTTTTAATGTCTTTCCTGAAGCTCATCTAAGGTACAAGCATTTAGTTCGATCTGGGTGCCTAGCAATAATGAAAGATAAGTAAGCTCTTGTTTTTACTTGATTTTGAAAAGAGCCTAGTGCAATTCTTCAGGAATAAATTTAATGGATGTACCACCCATTTTTGGGAGTTAGGCTCTGTTCTTTCTAATCTGAAAATCAATTGCCTAAGCAGAAAAACTTTATGACTTTGAGGGTGGTGACCAGCTTTCAAGCTTATCATTTAGATGTTGGCACGTTAATCCATCACTGCTGTCTGATCCTCCAAGCTAATTTCACCACCACAATCCCACACCATTGTTCCTAGTTATATCTTTGTACAATAATATTTGTTTTTCTTCTGTAAATTTTGAACTAATTGTCTGTTTCTTGAGCAGGTTTTACATTTTGTATTTATTACACTTTCCCCAAAACAGCACATTAGAAACATCAGGTTTTCGAAAGAGTTGCTGAACATATGATGGATAATATTAGGCATGGCTGAAATATCATCCCTGGACTAGTGACTTTTAACTTGCAAGGATGATAGAATCAGCTTCAGTCAAAGGCTCAATGAGGTCATTGGAAGTCCATAGCTTAATCTAGAAAAAAAAAAAAAAAAAAAAAAAAAAAAAACAAAGGACAAGGTGCAACAACTGATTCACTTGTTGAACAAGTCAGTTCTTGTCTGTTAGTATTTGGCTCTCTTGTCAAACCTACACCTCCCACTTTGAAGCCAGATTGAATTGGAAATGACCCTTTACATCACATCCAATGCCTACCAGAAGTGAAGAGTTAGAGGCCTACTAACTTATGAAATGGGCCCTACTGACTCAATGGGCCTCTCTGATGGCCCTCTTCTTTTTCTGTTCTTGGATATAAGGATCCTATCCAGATGTCTCCAGGTTTCTGGCTCCCCTTCAGCAGTGTCAAAGGGGGAGTCAAATCCATTATTAAGTGGATGCAATATTGCCAGCTCTTCTCAGCTAGCCAATAATGCTAGCTAATTCTGCTTGCCGTGTTGGGAAGTATACTTTACAGCAGAACCCATGTCTCATCTGGTTTACACCTATTCTTGTTACTGTACTGTATATAGAGAGTTTTATATTTACTTTTAAATGAGTGTCAACTTGTTATGTGTTTCATCATGGTTAAAAATTTAATGATGTGGCTATTTACAAAGTGGCTAGCTCTAAGTCCTTTAGCTCTCCTAGGGAGGCCTCATGTTAGGTCTCCTCTCCTACCTTGATGGAGTGGAGAGCTTGGGAGTAGGGTACTTACAGAGTCAGTGTTCTTTCTGATATAAGAAGAAAAAGAAAATATTATGTATCACTGTCCAATGCATACACAGGGTTTAGCATGTATGCTGAGTTCTGTGCCTGCAATGACCCACTGATAAAGCAGGGACCTCGCTATTTGCATCTACTGAGTGTGAAACTCATATCCTAAACCTTGAATTTCATCTCAGAAGGAAGATCAGGCAGAAATCTCACCAGGCCCATCTCAGCCCTCCTCACTGACCAGTAGGACTCATTGGCAGTAATACTGGCTGATATTATATTGTCACATATTGTGCGACAAGATGGTACCAACATCTTAGTTTCTTTGGTGTTGCTATGGGAGTTTACCAGAGACAGAGTGATTATAGTGAAAAGAAATGTGTTGGCTTATATATCTGAAGGCCAGGAATCCTTCCATGGGTAAAAATAGAAAGGCAAGAGGTAGGATCTCCAGTAATTTTCAATACATGAAGCTAGAATTCTTATGTTCTGATTAGCTTTTAAGAGCTCCACCTCTTCCTATGTTATAATGACAATTGTATTTCAGTGTATGCTCAGAAGGAGAGAATATTCAGACCACAAAAGCTCTGTTCTCATTTTCTAATCCAAAGCATATTCTGCCTTTAGCATAATGAAGATGAATGCTCAAAATCTTTTCCATGAGTTTATACAAACTTTGAAATGTAATAATAAAGGCAAAATGAAGATCCTGACTAGTGTTTCTGAAAGACATCTCATTTTTTTTCTTTTAGGGACACAGTATTCTATAGTACTGGCTGTATGATGCCAGCCATTTCATGAGGCTGCATATGGTGTTAACCAGAAACATGTAGGAGGCTGGAAGCATTGTTACAATTATAATATTTACAGCAGCCCTCTGCTGATTCCCTAAATACAGAATGCCAATCATCCCAGGAAAATTTTTAACATTATATATTCAAGGACAGCAGGAAATGCTCAATCAAAGTTGGAAAGATCATTTATCACTCAACTGTAATATCTGCTAATGCTTTATGTGTAGTAGGCAGGAACATGAATTGCCAGTAGACCTGAAAAACTAAGTTTGAAATTCTTCTCTGTTGCTGACTAACTAGAGCTACTTAAAAAAACCACTGCTTAAGCTTTTGTTACTTTATACATAAAAGGTGGAAGATTCTATATCACCAGGTTCCTACAAATGCATTGCTATTCTTTACTATCTGCCATCTTTATTTAATTTCTGGTCATTCTGTATTTCTGTGATGCTTTTTGTCCCCATCCATGTTTCTCATAATGCATGTCCTGGCTGGTTTTGTGTCAGTTTGACCCAAGCTAGAGTTATCTGGGAAAAGGGAACCTCAACTGACAAAACGCTTCACTAAGACCGGCCTATTGACAGATCCATAGTGTGTATTCTTAAACAGTGATTGATATCGGCGGGCTAAGCCAATTGTAGATGATTCCAGCCCTGGAACTGTGGTCCTGAATGCTATAAGAAATTAGGCTGAGCAAGTCATGAGGAACAGATCAGTAAGCAGGGCTCTACATCAGTTCCTATCTCTAGGTTCCTGCCTTGAGTTCCTGCCTATCTTCCCTGAATGATGGATTACAAGATGTGAACTGAAATAAACATTTTCCTCCCCAAATTGAGTTTTTATTGTGGTGCTTTATTACAGCAATAATATCCTTGACCATGGTTAATGTCCTTTCATGTTTTTTATATAGTCTTTATGTGTCTGCATAGACAATCACATTTATACAATCTTCTTCCCTTATTTAGTACGTGTGTCAAATATAAACAAAGCCCAATACAGATACTAGGTAAATATTTCACTCAGCACAGCACATTAGCATAATAGGGAAAAGTATAGGATGCAGTGAATTCACCTTCAGTGGGTACGTGGGAGATTATATATTTTAAGGAAACAATGAGGGAATAGATAGAGCAGTATAGCAACTTAGAGGAATCAGAAAGTAAATATATTTACATACATGAACAAATATATATACACATACATGAACAAGAAGCATGGATCCATGTAAATCTCAACCAGTTTTTAGCTAGCACTTTTAGAAGTAAGTCTCTAAACATAGAAAGACAGGGATCTTGACCTGAGGTTTTACCCAAAGCAATCAGTGAATTATTTTACTAGCTGAGAATTTCTCCAGCAAAAACTTTGAGGAGACCTAGGATCATCGCAGGGATGTGGGCTCCTTGAGCACTTAGAATTTGTGCTTGAGTTTGTGATTTATGCACTTCTTTATAGGCAAAGTTTGAGGCTCGTTCAGAAAGGGCTCTGAGATAGCCAGGAGAACTTAGTCAAGGAGGAAATGTTTGCCACACAGCTTCTTACTGGAACACAACACATATTTAGGCTGAGATAATTCTTTCCAGTTTAACAATTGAAAATGTCTATTGTGGAATGTCATCTGAAATGAAAGTTTCTTCCAGTTGAATAGCAGGAAGTGGAGCTCGTAGCAGAAGATTCCCAGCACTGTCACATTCTTCTCATGGATGCACTGAAGCACCTAAAACTTAGTGCCGCCCTCATTGGATTCATTATCTTTTTACCACTCGAGTCTGTGCTATCCTTACATTTCTAATCTCTACTAGTGAAACAATTATTTACTCTTCAATCTAGACAAAACTTTGGGATGCATTAACAACTATATTTTCAATAACTTCTTACTACACACACACACACACACACACACACACACACACACACACACACACTTCAAATACTCCCCTGCGTCTTCACCCTTATTACTTGATCCTTTTACTATTTCAATAAATATTTGTAGAAAAGAGACCGTATCTAAAGCATATTTAGCTCACCCTATGTATAATTACATGTTAAATAAATGAGATCATTGCTGAAGGCAAAAGAAAAAAATTAAGACCTAAAGATTAAATTTCAAAAGACTTTAAATAATGAAAATGATTATGTAACTACTTGAATTAAAAAAAAATTAGTTTTCTTTTTTTTTTCCTCTTGGCTTCATCTGTCATCTTTTTGCTACCTGAATTCAATGTCACACCCCAACACAGTGAATGATTGAACAAAAACAATTTATAACACCCAGCAGTAGTGCTTTTGTTGAAAACACTATTAATGATCAGCTCCATTAATCTCATGGCAGGAACAACAGCATACTTAGGTGATTTGACACAGTGATATTCCTTAGAATACTGTAAGAAGGAACTACCGTTATGCTGTTTGTTTGTTTGTTTGTTTTATACACAGTGATTGACAGTATCTTTCTGTAGATTGAATGTGCTCTCTAAGACACAATGAAATTTAATTGCAGTTGTGAGAGCGTAGTGTTAAGGGATGGGTGTTGCAGGATGGATCACGAAATCATAAGGACTCCATCCCAATGGGCAGATCATGCCATTGCTATGAGAATGGATGATAGCAAATCTGAACCCCTCTTTCTCACATTTTCTTCCTCATGAAAAGCTGTTGTATGATATTTTATTTGTGTTCTAACAAATAAAGCTTGCCTGGAGATCAGAGGGTGGAGCTAGCCACTAGTCAACAATAGAGGCCAGGCAGTGGTGGCACACACCTTTAATCCCAGTACTTGGGGGGAGAAAGCAGGATGATAAGGAGTTCAAGGCCACCCTGGGCTACATGAGATTGAACCAAGCTAAAAGAGAAACAGAGCCAGTCGGTGGTGGTGGTGGTGGTGGTGGTGGCGGCGGTGGCGGTGGTGCGCGCCTTTAATCCCACCCAGCACTAGGGAGGTGGAGACAGGAATGGTGGAGACAGGATCTCGGCTGCCCATTTGGTCTGGTCTGAGGATTCGTAGAGACTAAATAGATTCATGTTTCAGAAAGCACTCGATAGTTACTCAGCAAGGAATTCCTCATCAGATGTACTTCCTAGTCTCTAGAACTAGGAGTCATATTAGCTGCAATTGTTTGTAGCATTATGTAGTCTGTGGCATTCTGTCATAGCAACAGAAAATTGACTAAAGAAATGCTTTAGTGTGATATGATTACAATTTATGCATAAGTACAGGTGATTTCTGTGGAAAGGAAGAGAGATAATAAAGAATAAACATAAAAATATTGTCATATTTTCACATTTTCCCTAAATAAAATATTTGCCTGCTATGTGAGGAGAGAAGGTATAGGATTTATTTTAAACTCTTTCTGTTTGTTTGTTTGTTTCTTCTCAGCTATCCTGTCCTGACTGTTCTGGAACTTATAACAATCATCCTGCTTCAGCTTTCTAAGAGCTAAGATTATCACACCTAGCTTATTTTTGTTTTTTTAAACTTTATCCTTCTGTTCAAATTTTATCTGGAACAAACAGGCTAAAATAGACGTGCTTTGGCAATTAGAAATCACAGCCCATCACAGATGGTGGCTGTCTCTTCTCATCCAGTCACCTGGCTCCTTCCAAACAAATTCCTATTTGATTCTTTTCTTCTGGAAAATTTCTAATCAAACCTTGGAAAATTGACTCCATTAAACACTCTCTGTCTCCCTTCCCAGTCCACGGTATGCAGATGAAAATAGAAGAAACCATGACCTTGAAATGTGAGGTTGCCCTCAGTTCCTACTATATGGTATAGAGCCTCAGTTGCATAGAACAGATGGCAGAATGATTACAGATGTGCAGCTGTTTTATGCTATCAAATTCTCAGTGGAGAAGGCTGAGGTGATTGTTATGTAAAAAAACAATAAATAATGTGTTTCTTTTCTCCACAGAATACATTTAATGAAAACATGAGGTATCCAAATTTGTTAGACAGAGGTAGAGACATTTGAAATTTGACTACAGTTTTGTTTACATTAAGAAATTACAGTTATTAGTGTAAATCATATCAATCCTAAATTAGCATAATAGAAGCTTCCCTGAAATAAAGAGCTTCCATTCTATTGCTACATGGCCTTATTTCTATGAGACTTTATAAGCAATGAATACCAAGCAGGTCAAGAGATATAATATATTACTTAATGGGATATTGTGAAATGTAAAACATACTCCATGAATATGCAAACTCTATTTCCATGTGTAAAAACTAGCTCCATAAATATGTGTCCAGTAATATCAACATGGTAACTGCCACATCATATTTTCTTAGCACACTTTGTACCACATATACCTGTAACTATTCTGTATTCAAAATCTTTCTTTGTTTTTCAGTAAATGAAATGAAAAAATGAAAAATTGTACTCTGGAGACCTTTTATAGACAGGTCAATATGAAAGTCATCATGGAAAGAGGAGGGTAGAGGGAATAAGACAAAGGAAAAAGGAGGCATTGAGGAGAAGAATAACCCTAGAAAAGAAAATAGTACATCTCTAGCTGTCTATAAACTTTAAATCTTCATATAATTCATTAATTTTACACATGATATCCTTTAAGTGAACATTGAAAATGCAGGTGAGCAACCCAAACAAAGGGGGAAAGTCTATGTGGTCTCCCAGTGTCCTACTTTGTTTCTTTGCTGCTGTGAAAACCACTGGCCAACAACTTGGGGCAGGAAAGGCTTTATTTGTCAGAATGATGACCTGCATATTAGCTGTATGTTTCCTTTACCTTGATCCCCAAACTGTGACATCTAGTAGCATTTAAACTTTGCTACAAAGCTCATCAACACAGACTTTCATATTTCTTTTTACTTTCTAAAGACAAAAAGGGGAAGAAGACAGAGCTAACGTCTCAGGAAATAAAATCAAGCAGCTTTCCTTGCACTGGACGGTGAAGTGTCTTATCAGTCCAATCACTTTGTGCTGCTCAGTGTAGGAAATTAGAGAGTTGATGAGATGCCACGAGATTCCACATTCTTTCCCCCTGCACAGAAAGCTGTGTCTCCACTATTAATTAGGAAATCTTCTATTGATGGCATTCAGAATTCAGCAAGGGGCAAGACTTAACACTATGTGCACCAACACTTCTAGAATTATTTCAAAAGCAAGTTAATGCAAATACTCATAATATGCATTTCCTAGGACTGTTATTATGATACTTGCAACCCAATTGTCAAAGATTTATTATTCCCATACAGAGTAAAACACATAACAGCAATGTAAGTAATAGATGAGATAGAACTATGAGACTGGAATTCTGCTCTTTCTTTCTCTAATATGTGCCATGCAGAGCATTATAGACGCACAGTTTCTGATATGAGAAGTTCAGTAGTATAGGATATTTAAGGGCTACTGAAAAGACTAAATAAAATAGCATAAAAGAAGTGTTCATGCCGTATCTGGTACACATAGGCACACATCCATACACGCATTTGACTTGTTGAGAAAGTGTTAACTTTTGTCATTAAAGCCAGGTCCTGTTCATTATAGGGAGGGACAGGGAGCTTATATTAAGGGACAGATCTATAAAAAGCATGCTGAAGTAAATGGCATGACAGTTACAGATGCTTTCCTGAGTACAGAATAGATGACCAAAGAAGGATCACACATGACCATAGTCCTTCACATGTGAACATTGTACTTTACAGCTACTCATTCCATTTGTCTCATCCATTCAAAAGCTGCTACTCTGATTCCTATTGTGGAGGTAAGAATACTTGAGCTTTAATCAGTAAACTCTTGGTGGCAGATTCAAGCCCAAATTCACTTAGAAACAGTAACTGTCATCTCCTATTCCACCAAAATTTTGGTGTTTACTCTTTTTACATGGATTTGGATAAATCCTCACATCTGTATGTTTAATGGCATTTGGACAAACCTTGGGTTGCCATTAAATTGTTGAAAGAAAGGAAAAGTTCCTGAATTTAAATATAAGTTTTATGAGCTATATCCCGTATTTTAATCTACAATTGTATGTTTTCTTAGTTGTGGTATAAAAATATTCTCTTTATGAAGAGTTTTTAGAAGAAACTAGTACATGAAAGACTGTGCTGTCTTCTCATTTTTCAGTTCTTTTTGTTCATTCTATGTTGGTTTTCTTTCTTCTATCAATAGCCCAATTGCAGCAGAAGACCTCAGCATTTTGCAGATGCCAGTATCACGGGATGACTAAAGATATCAGCTGTGGTGGAGTAATGCTAGACTTAACCTGTAAGACAAGCTGTCTGTACGACAGAAGGCAGCGTCTGAGAGAGGACCCTGGCCCTTTGGAGAAACACAGAAGGTTGTGAATGTATCCCAAACGTTGGTCTCTGAGTTGTTTTCAGTGTTGATATTTGCTTTGATCTGATTGTGATTGTTCTCTGATTCTTCCTTTTTACAATAATAAAGTAATTTAACTTTTTTAAATTTTATTTTACAGGAACCCCTAGTTGAAAAACAAGGAACTTGTAATGAGATTTTGGAGCTCCTTGTAGACTTTGGATTTTAAAAGGAACTTGGAATTTATTTTTAAAGGGACTGAAATTTAAAGTTTTTGAATTTGTAAGACAATGGGATTTCTTTAGATTTTTTTACACATTAATATTTGTGAGCAATCTTGGAGATGAACTAGAAAAGAAAGTACCTGAATTTAAACATAAGCTTTATGAGCTATATCCCATATTTTAATCTACAATTATATGTGTTTCTTTTAGTTGTGGTATAAAATGTT
Source organism: Peromyscus nudipes (assembly GCA_902168325.1). NCBI lineage: Eukaryota > Metazoa > Chordata > Mammalia > Rodentia > Cricetidae > Peromyscus > Peromyscus nudipes. The sequence continues at coordinate 17,492 of CABHPH010156215.1, forward strand.
CTTTATCTGGTGAGTTTTTAGTAGCAACTAGTACATGAAACAATAAACTATGTTATTGTTTAACAGTGTTCTGTTTGTATATCATGTTGACAAGACGTCAATTCTACTGGCTAGTTTCATGTCAACTTGACACAAACTATAGTCACCTGAGAGAGGAGAAGGAACCTCAATTGTGAAGTTGCCTCCATAATATCGAGCTCTAAGCAAGGTTCTAGGACACTATCTTAATCAGTGGTTTATCAGGGAGTACCTATGCAGTTGTGGGTGGTGCCATTCCTTGGCTAGAGGTACTGGGAGCTACGACAAAGCAGACTGACCAAGCCATAAGAAGCAGTCCATTAAGAAACATTGCTCCATAGCCTCTTCATCAGTTCCTGCCTTCAGGTTTCTATCTGGGTTTAGCTCCTGCCTTGACTTCCATCAGTTGACTGTGTTTCAAGATATATATGCCAAACAAACAAACCCCTTTCTTCCTAAGTTGCTTTTAGTCATGGTCTTTCATCATAGCAATAATTACCCTAACTGAGACAGAAGTTGATACCAGGGACTAAGGAATTACTATGACAGACCTGTCCATACTGTTTTTTCTTGGACTTTGGACTTTAGATTAGGGAAATGGCCAAATATTGTATGCATTTATTAATGGGCCATCCTGGTAGAAACCTAGAAGACAGTAGTGCTGAGAGTAATGTAGATTGTGGAGGCCTAGCTCAAGAAGTTACAAAAAGGAACAATATTAAATCTCGAATAGGCTAGAGAACATTCTTGTGGTATTTTGGCAAAGAATGTGGCTTCCTTTTGCCCTTTCCTTAAAAAATAAAATGCCTGATGTTGGCAGCAGACGCTGAACAGGCCTTATGCATAGCCTGTTTGCTTGCCCTAAGGTGCCCTTTTGTTCTTCCTGTTTTCCTGTGGTCAGTAAGTCACAGGATGTTTATGATATAGCTATTGCTGGAACATTGTTTCAAGAATCAGCTATCTGCTGATTCACTTGTGGTTTTCCTGTTTGGCTGAGCTGTTGGAATGCAGATGGGAACCTGAGGACCGTACCCCAACCCCATGGAGAGTAGAAAGTAGCAGGGTATATAAGGCTGATGGATAGTCAATAAAGGAGCTCTCTTTGGATGAAGAATCACGGTGTGTCCAGAGTGCTGCTTAACCTCGACGTCCCTCGCCAGCTCTCGGTTCCCAGCTGTGCAGGTCGCAGCAGCCTGAGACTAAATTGAGTTTTGAACTAATGTCATTGGTAAAGGAAATTTCAAGATGGTCAAATGTTGACTCAATCATGAGCTTTGTGTTTGATTAGTGACCACTCTTAAACAAGCCTATGACAAAAAGGTTTAAGTTGGGGAAAGGACATGCAAAACGCAGTTTGAGTAGAAAAGAGCACCTGGAAATTTAATTTTGAAGCCTTGATTTGTGCTAAAAGATTTAAGGAGAAATGAAATAAATGGAGAACTGCCCTCAAGGTAAGACCCCACTCCCTTGTCTTAGTTACTTTTCTATTGCTATGAAGAAACAACATTGGCAAGGCACCTTATGAAACAAACCATTAATTAGGAGCTTTCTTACAGTTTCAAAAGGTGAGTCCATGACCATCATAGCAAGAAGCAAGGCAGCTGGAAGGCAGGTATGGTGCTGGAGTGGTAGCTGAGAGCTGACATCTGATCTACAAGCCCAAGGGAGAGAGGGAAGAAGGGAGAGAGAGAAGGGACAGATACAGGGCCCTGGTATTTGAAATCTCAAAAGCCAACCATCCCTGCCTGTGGAATACCTCTTCAAACTAGGCAACACCTAATCCTTCCCCAAATAGTTCTATCAACTAGGAACCTAGAATGCAAGTATATGAGCCTGGGAAGGCCATTCTCATTCAAACCACCATTCCTTGAGTGGTCACTGAATTGTTCTTTCCTTGATATCACCCACCACCACTGGTTCTTACAATCTTTAGGTTTCTTCTTTCACATAGATCTATGAGCTTTGAGGGGAGGGTTGCGATAAGCTGAGTCAGTGTTTTAAATGCTCTTATTCTCTGCACATTGTCTAGTTGTAGGTTCTTGTGTTATAATCTACTTTAAAATATTTCTCTGATGAGGGTTGATTAATGCACTGATCTATTGGTATATTATTATGCCATTAGGAGTCATTTTATCAGTATGTTCCTTTAAGAGAATAATTGTAGTCAGTTTTCCCCTAGGGCTATGACCTATCTAGTCTCAGGTTCTTGGCTCATTGACAGTGTCAGGCATGAATTCCATCTCCTGAAGCAGGCTTTAAATCTAATTTGCATAAAATGGCAGGTTATTCCCATAACATTTGGGCACTATTACACCAGTGGGTTTGCCTTTCAGGCTGGTGGCTAGTGCAGCTTATAGGGTTTATAGCTAGGTCAGATTGGTGATATATTTTCTATTACTTTCATATGATTTTTTAGCACTATGAAGGCTAGCTAGTAGGATTAAAACTTCCAGTTGAGTATCAGCTAGATTTCCCTATGTTGTATGACATAGGCATGTGCTGTCTTCAACAATAAGTTATTACCATCAAGTTGTGGTGGCTAACCAATAGCATTAACAATAGCCTGTACTATTCATGGAGTGTTTATGATTCCATTGATCATCAACTCAAAAAGATGTAATGGATTCCAGGTACTATGAATTTTATTTTGTAGTTTATATCTAGTTAGTCTTCAGTTTGATATTTTTAATTCCAAATGCAAATGTGATTGTTTAATATTTTTCTCTTGAGTCCAAATTCTTTCGCTTAGCATAAAGTACTTAAGTTTCATCCATATTGTTACAATTAGCAGATTTTCCTTCTTTAAAAAAATAACCTCAATAATATTCCTGTGGGGTGTGTGTGTGTATGTGTGTGTGTGTGTTTGTGTGTGTGTAGTTTGTATGCATCACATCTTTCTTATGTATTAATATATTGAAGGATAATTTTTTGCTTTGTAATTGGGGCAAAATATCCATCATTTTTTCTTAATGATATAGACTGGTTATTGTATGGAATGGCATAGGCATGTTTCTCACTTGTTTCTTGAGAGAATATAAGAGTATAGTTCAAGGCATCCTGGGAAAGATGGACGTAACTTGAAATAAATTTTAAAGGTGAAGCTAGGAATCGACATTAACATTCAGAATGTGGAAGAGACAATGAATGTAGAGATGTTAAAAAGTACGCCTGTCATATTTATTTTTTCATTCAATCTAGTAAGGATCTGTGAAATACACATTATGAAGCCAATGGTTTAAATTTGAAATTTTATTAAATAATAATCAATAGAGGAAACCTATTTAGAAAAAAGAAAAATATTTCAGCAGAGAGAGGGGAGAGAAACACACACATGTGGGTACACACACACACACACACACACACACACACACACACACACACAAGACCCAATGAGAAGTAGATGTTAAAAGAACTGTTAGAATAAATAGTGGACATGAACATGAAGATTTAAAAAGGTAATTCTTTCATGTCATTTTCATATAAATCTCTAAGAGTGATCTCTGAAATTGCAAAATGGTGCAACAGGTGTTAAAGTGTATTTAAAAAATATTAGCCTTTATAAAATGCATAATATCTTCATTAGAATAATAGCTCAGAAGGCCAAGGGCTTCTTATTTTTAAAAAACATTCACTCTTGTTTACACAAATGAGTTTAGCAAACTTGCACATACTCTAATCTTAATGCAAGCTGAAAGATGCTTACATTTGAAAGGTAGAACAGCTGTGGTCTTTGGTCTTTTCTTATAAAGGGGAGTTCTTAATTTTCTAGGGTCTGGATTCAGCCTCAACCCTCATGGGAAAGTGATACTGATACTGTGAGTGTGGCTATAATTTCCAGAAACACACAGGCTCCTAAGGGGTAAAGTGCATTCTGCAGTGTGACTTAGAGGAGACTGCCCTGTTTCTGAGTGGATGAGTACATTTTCAGACTTGATCTGCTTATGACAAGGCAGCAATTTAATCAATTCAGCTAAGCGGTAGCTTCAAAATGATGATGGCACTGAATCTGCAGGCTGCCTGTCACTGACAATACCTAAAACGCAGCACTGTAAACATTGCAGCTGGGAGATTCCCGCAACAGCTGCTGGGCCATACTGTAAACGTCTAGTTCTCAGGGGAGGGCTCCCTGTCTGACAGTTTTACAATGCTTCTGTCTTCAGGGGCAGAGACCAGATTTCCTTAGGAAATCACAACAGGGACAATTGTGGTTCTCTGGTAGTAGGATAAATTATATACGCGCTTACAATTTACATTCAACTTTGAAAGTGAAAGACATTCTTTCTTTGAAATGCATTATTTCAGCAGGATTACTCCCAAGTAAATGCCAAGTGTTATTTTTCTGTTTATATACAGCATCCAAACTTGTAGCTGAAATTCAATGTTCTGTTCTCTGCCTTGCAGGGTAAGTAAAGTCTGGCTACATATCTTTTGTCTTTAAGCATCAAGTCTGAATTGCACTTAGTAATTTCTACAGGCTGTGACTACTGTATTAAACTTTGTAATCACCTCTCCCACAAATCATTTATTAAGAAGTACCATTTTGTTTATAGGAGGGAAAACTCACATATTTTCCAATAATCTCCCCAGAGTCAGGGTCTACTGAAGTCTCCTAGTCTATACTGCTCAATACAGAAGCATATTTAAAAGATTGTGAATGTTCCAGTGATTTAGATGCAATACTGCTCAATGAGAGAAGCCACAGTTGTTAAGGAGAACTGATGTGGAAAGGGTTTTGAAAGCCAATGGGAAACAGAGTTTATATGCTCAGAAACCTTTTTTTTATTAAGTACTGGGGACAGAACTTGTTATAAAGCACAATATTCACTCCGTTGCCTATGTATTTGTAGGTGTACATTTTGTAATGTCTGACCAGTTCAAAACTACTGGGTTCTTATCTGTAGACATTTCCCACCTGGATAGTTTTGGAAAGAGAAGTTTCCTAAGAAGACATTTGTACTGAGTGTATCGAACCCTTGGCACAATGTACTGCTGAAATTCTAGATATCATAATAAGAAATAGTCTTATTTTCATTTTTGAAAACATTTTAAATTGAGGCACAAAGAAAGCATAGCTAGTCTCTGGTGTGTAAGGATGGTAACACACTTGTAATATCAGAAACTGTGTTTCTTTATCGACAGGATCTTCTAAGTATGCCCTGAATATCCCTGAAAAAAGTTGAGGTCTTAGGAAACTGTCTGTGAAATGCCCTCAGTTTTCCGGAAGGCTTGACAATGGACCACATACATTTTTATCCCAAGATTGGCCTTGGCTTTCAGGATCATTCTGTCTTTGAAACCCACTGACATCTGAATAAGTTGCAGCACAAGGGAGGATTTATTCTAGCTTAAGAACTGAAGTCCATCATGGCAGGGAAGGTATGGTAGCAGGACATGATGCTGATGCTATATTTGCAAGTCAGAATGTGATGAATGGTGGACGCTGCTCAGCTTGCTTTCTGATCTACCTGGTAATCCAGCCATTGGATGCTGCCTCACACTCAGAGAACATCTTCCCACTTCAATCAAATCTTTCTAAAAATGATGTCACAGATGCCCCTGGAAGTGTGTTTCCTAGGTGATTCTCAATCTTGCCAATCTGACAATTGTGAGAAAATATCATGCCTTGTGAAAAGGCTATCCTCTACTTTCCATCTATCCTTTAAACTATATTTGAAAACTGGATAATTTGTTCTTTAATCTCTCTCTGATTTTTTAATAAAGGAATATCCCCTCACATTGTATTTACTTAAAATACCTATTATAGCACCCAAAAGTCCTTCTACATATTTGACACTCCTTCAAATTCCTCAAGGCAAAAGTCTTCCTAAATTTTCTGAAACCTTTTATAGTATGTTAATTCCCGCAATTTTCTAACACTATTTCCTTCTTCTAAGTCTTGGCCAGTCAATGCCCTCTTAAGTTCTGAAAAATATCTCCACAAGATTTTCTTGATGCTATGTGCTCCTAAAATGCATGATACACAATGTAAGTTTTATTACATTGAACTTGATTTCATATAGTACTGTACACAACAGATGATACAGTGTATACTTGTATACTAAAGTTCTCAATTTCCATTTACTTGCTACTTTTGCCCAATCATCTAGTCCTATAATCTGTAGTATAAGGCAACCTCCTTAGGATCCACATAGATTTCACAGGTTATGAATTTTTGATCATATATAATGTGGGACTGCTTATTTTTATCTCACAAAATCAGTAATCTCAGATTCTAAGCCTTGCCATGGCAGCTAGAGACAGGTGAGGTGGTACCATTACTAAAGTGTGTTTAGACATTAACGGGGAACTCAGTTTAGTCTATAAACTAGATTAATTGCACATGTATTGTGGACACTTCAGGAAAGTTGGATTTCTTAGTTAGTTCTAACATCAAGTTACTTAGAAGTTTCATAAAGCTTTTGTAATCCAGCCATTGAAGTTATATGGTATTGTTTCGACTGTATTCTGTTGTCAAAAATCATCACAGATCCAGCCCAAACCAAGGAAGGAACAAACTGAATATCTCAATAAGAACAATGCCAAGGTGACAATCTTTATCTTTGTAATATACATTTAACTAATAAACTACCAACATACCATCTTCCATGATAGTACACTTTTATTTTAAAAACTACATAATGTATTATCAAGTGATATAATATATCCAACTATCTTTCATAAATCTATTTAAATTCTGTGTAAAATATAGTTTAAATGGTTCTTTTCATGAATAACTACCTATATTTCTAACTCTCTTATTGTTCTATATCAAAGTAGTTATTGTAAATATGATTAATGTGAGTTTCAGGAAAGTAAAGATCAGACCCTGGGCACATAATATATTTTATGAAGTGCTAAGATTAAAATTCACATTTTAACTGTATTCAGGGTTTCTTTTATACAAGTAAATAGCTTCTCATCTGGGCTACTTATTAGAATATTTTCTTAGAAAAATATATTGTACGAACACTGAGTAAATGAATAAATTTCAAAGTGATTTCACATGAATACATCAATTTGAACTATAAGCCATTAAGATGAAGCAAATTACATTGAATAAGTAATATGTTAAACAACTTTCTGCCAGTGTGTAAAACAACATAGACACAACTGAATAGGAGAAATGATTTTTTGTATCATAGTTTCAGAGATTTTGCTTCATGATCAGCTAGTTCAATTGTATTTGAGCACATGTGTGGTGATATTGTGTTCCCCAAAATATTGTGCCCCCTAATACACTTATCTGAAGTCAGAGAACAGAACAGCCACTAGATACAGAGGCCAGAAAATGGTGGCACACACACCTTTAATCCTAGCAATCAGAAGGCAGAGATCCATCCAGATCTCTGTGAGTCCAAAGCCACACTGGAAACAGCCAGGCATGCTGACACATGCCTTTAATCCCAGGAAGTGATGGCAGAAAACAGAAAGGTATATAAGACATGAAAACCAGGACTAGAGCCTGGTTAAGCTTTTAGGCTTTTGAGCAGCAGTTTGGCTGAGATTCATTTGGATGAGGACTCACAGGCTTCCAATCTGAGGAAACAGGATCAACTGAGGAATTGCTGAGGTGAGGAAGCTGTTGCTTGTTCTGCTTCTCTGATATTCCAGCTTTAACCCAATACCTGGCTCTGGTTTTGATTTTATTTTTTTTAATTATTATTATTATTTATTTTATTTTACAATACACTTCAGTTCTACATATCAGCCATGGATTCCCTTGTTCTCCCCCCTCCCGCCCCCTCCCCTCCCCCAGCCCACCCCCCATTCTCACCTCCTCCAGGGCAAAGCCTCCCCCGAGGACTGAGATCAACCTGGTAGACTCAGTCCAGGCAGGGCCAGTCCCCTCCTCCCAGGCCGAGCCAAGGGACCCTGCATAAGTCCCAGGTTTCAAACAGTCAACTCATGCATTGAGCACAGGACCGGGTCCCACGGCCTGGATGCCTCCCAAACAGTTCAAGCCAATCAACTGTCTCACCCATTCAGAGGGCCTGTGTTTCCATTCATTTGGCTATTTGTCCCTGTGCTTTATCCAACCTTGGTCTTAACAATTCTCGCTCATATAAACCCTCCTCTTTCTCACTAATTGGACTCTCGGAGCCCACCCGGGGCCTAGCCGTGGATCTCTGCTTCCAGATCCCTCAGTCATTGGATGGGGTTTCTAGCATGACAATTAGGGTGTTTGGCCATCCCATCACCAGAGTGGGTCAGTTCGGGCTGTCTCTCGACCATTGCCAGCAGTCTATTGTGGGGGTATCTTTGTGGGTTTCTGTGGGCCTCTCTAGCACTTTGCTTCTTCCTATTCTCATGTGGTCTTCATTTATCATGGTCTCCTATTCGTTGTTCTCCCTCTCTGTTCTTGATCCAGCTGGGATCTCCTGCTCCCCCAAGCTCTCTTTCTCTCGACCCTCACCCTTCATTTCCCACACTCATAAGACCTTTTAAGATTCATGCTACACACACGGCCAGGCAAAGAATCATGAAGAGCATGAGTTAGAGCAAAGCCTTTCACCTCCTTTTGTCTAGGAACTAAATATGAGAGGTAAGGCATTTGGACTTAGGGTGAATTCACGTTCTTTTGCTATAGCCCATCTCCTGAAGGTTCTACTAATTCCCAAGGGTGCTGTAGACTGTTGAACATGTCTTCATCACATGACCATTAGAGGATGCTCATGACCCAAACCCAAAGAATTTCAATCAGTTATCTTCCCAAGGAAGCATCCTTTAATGATCATGTGTAGTGATCCAGATAGTCTTGATTTCTTCTACCTATGATAATGAATTGTATAACACATTTTATAAAGCTAACTAGGAATTAAGAATCAGATAGTAGTGAAAATCTTCTTGGTACTTTACCATGATAACAAAATCATGATGACTTGTTTGATTTTTTTCTCAATCTTTAAAACATCATTTCTGAAGAATAACTACTCACTGATTATTAATTTTTATAATTTAGAAAAGTAATAGATCTAAAATTTGTTACGAGTAAAGAAGACCAGATGTTTCTGTCAGTGCCTTTTACCTTCAATGCCAGCTGAATATGCCATAAAACAGGATCTGATGAGAGAAAAATTTTGGTTGAATAAAATTAAAATTACTTAAGGTGAAATGTCAGGAGTAAAGGGACAAACTAAAAACATCAACATTTTTACTATGATTTATTAGTCTTATGACACCAACTGTTGCAATTAATATGATACAGAGTTTAGAACTTTAGTGAATTATCTCTTCATTAGTAAAGCATCAACACTGGCATTTTTCATTCCTTGCCTCTGAAGAGATTACTTGATCTTGAAGAAATTTTGTGCATTTATGTGAAAAATCATCAGTCCTTGAGCAAATACTAAAATTCTGTCCTCTCTTCAAGGAAATACTCATATACATCATAGAAATGATGTCATTGTTTGAGGACCTTGAGTTATCTTAACATATATTATGAAGATAAAATGCTAGACATTATATAGTTACAGCTATGTAACTATAGCTGCATATAGTTTTAGAAAGAAACTGCATGGTTTCTGTCACTGAAAAATGTGTCATTAAACTCTATCATTAAAAAATGTGGCAGCAAACCCTATTACTATATGTGGAATACTAAGAATAATTATAGTGAGTTTTTGTGGGTTTGGTGATTGTGTGTGTGCATAGCTGTTGACATCATACTGTGTTCACGAAGATTCCCAGAATTAAAATTGAACGAATTGTTTTCTATTTCTGATAACCTTAAGTAAATCAGAACTTGACACATCCAAGTTAATGAATTAAAAAATACGTTTGTCCGTCCATAAGGGCAGTAAGACATCAAAGAGGTTTCCCCCAATATGTCTGACTTTTGATGTGTTCCATGCTTTTCTAAGTTACTTGAGATTCTGCTTTCCAAGTTTACCACCCAATAAGTGTAGACTGTCTGTCTACTTCAATCTAAGACCTGCTAATTGTAGAGGACCTTTCTTCATTGTCTCTTGTGCATTACCATTCTTCAAATGCAAGCTCTGCTAATTTCCAGATGTTTTCACTGTTTATGTTGAGTATTATTCTACTTCTTTTTGGTCTTAGCTTGTTGTTTTGTTTCTCAGTTTGTCTCAGACATGACCTCCCATAACAATTCTAAAACTAAGTACTATTTAGGATTGATTTTTGCCAATTAAATACAATCTTGATCTTTAGGTTCTAGATTCAGAATTTCCTTTTCTTTGACATGTGGTGTGATTTGGTTTTAGGGACTCTGTTTGGAGAGCCAATATTCTCCTGGAATCACCTGCTCCAGATTTCCTCTGGTTACATTCTCTTCTAGAGTTATAGAATCTTCACGATGCAGGAAGTTTCTGCTTTCTGAGTAGGGAATGACTTGGCAGAAGATTTCATCTTCTTCGGAATGCTTCCACTGAAATCATGCTTGGCAGGCATATTAACTTCACCCTCCAAGGCAATTTTATATACATAGACACACAATTAAATGTGTAAACACATCAGTACCCACATACATGAATACATAAATATTTAATTTTATAGTTGCATATTGACTTTAATACACTCAAAGTAATTTTGCCAAAGATTCCAGACTTTCAGTGGCATCTCCATTGTTTTAAAGAAACAAGGTAAATTTTTTGTCAGATTTTTATTTATTTATTTTGTGTATGCTGAGGGAACGTATGTACCATCAGAGGATAACTTAAGTGTCCTTTCCATCCCATGTGGATTCTAGGGATTGAGCTCAGGTCACCAGGTTTGACAGTAAGCTCCTTTTCCTCATGAACAATCTTGCCAGCCCTAAACATCTCTAGCCTAAATATTTATCTCTTTTGTCTGACAAAAGTATCCACTGAGCTATTCCAGCCTGAACATTGACCCAGTGTTTTACTATTCCTTTTGTTACTTTCTTCCCATTCTGCTTGAGCTTGTTTGAGTGTCTACAGTGGTCTTATATTAAAACCCTGGAACCCAGGGTGGCATAGTTATGAGATGCTGATGGCCCTGGAAGATGGGGCCTTAAATGAGACTTGTCGCTCATTCAGGACATGTCTTCATGGGAGATTGTGAGGCTGTTTATCTCTGCTTCCTGACTCATGAAGTGAGGCATTTGCTCTCTCCTATAGTTCCACTATTATGTGATGCTTTGTGAGAGGCCCAGAGCCAAAGGTCACAGACTCTTAGAACTTTCAGAAATTTGAAACAAAATAAACCTTCTTATTCTTTGTATAATCATTGATTTCAGTATGAGATGAAAGAAAGCCAATTAGTACACGTACAAATTTAACCACCAATGTCCTGATCATATCTCCTTAATAACATTGTAATGGATATCATTTTCAAAAAAGATTGCCATTTCTAGACTATTCTCATTCTACTTACATCTGGAATAACATCTCCATGATCTTCCTGTCTCTGATGCATACATCTCAAATCTGCCTTTTCCACAGCCTGCTAGTATCATTTTCCAATGGGAAAAAAATAAAACAACTAAAAAAATTCCATTTATTCTCATACTTTGAGGGTTCCATGATTCCCCCATAACATTTTCATAAGCAAGTTGGACCTTTTTCTTATGTTTATATAGTACAGTTGATAATGGCTAATTTAAAAAAAAAAACACTTTAGCTCCACAGTTTAATTCTTTTCCACATAAACATTTGTCCTGAGACACTCTGGAATGTCACAATACCCTTCATAAGGTCAATTTTTTTTCTAAAGTAACTTTTATTTTCTTGTGCCTTTAAAAAATAAAATGAAATGCAGTATTTCTCAGGAGTTATGTGAGCTGTGGTCCTGGGTTGGATCTGAGTCAGAAGAGAAAGTGCTCCTTCTCAGGCCTTTGATGGCAGTGGCAGATTTAGCACTTCTTACTCAGAGCCAGACACTGTCTTGTCTACTTGGCAGAGGGGAGGAGAGACCCTAGATGGGCTGCCAGCTTTTTAACCAGATCCATAGCAGGGACCCTTAAGGACCAGTGGACTCAGTTCACTAGCTTTGTGCCCAAGTTTATGGCAAGCATTGTGTTGTTCACATTAAGCTCAGCTGGATCATGGCACTTTCTCATGGATAACTAGCTAGGGCCAAGGAAAAATACTTATAGGACACATCTACACACAGGCACACAGCATATGCACACATATGTGTGCACACATCTACATATACTCATATGTACACAGATATACATACATAACACACATTCACATACATGCATACATGAACACACACATACATGCATATATATGTATATACACACAGGCACACATGCATGTACACGTAAACTACACTCACTCACACATGTACATACACACATGTGTGCATACATATAGACATATACTCATATACACATACATGTACATACACACATGCACATATACACACATAAACACATGCACATGGATTTAACCTAGAAATAAACAAAACATCAACTTTACACTTAGCTGTTGTCAACAGAATGCTGCTCAGGTAATCAGGCCTCCTGAGCCTTGCTTTTATATCTCATTTCTTTCAAGCTTTTTTTCTTTACTTTTTTTTCTTGCTTTCTTAACTATTGCCCACTTACATATCACCCCCTGGCTTTAATTAAGCTTTCTGTACTTCAGTTTGTTTCCCAGGCAGGTTTCTTTTCACATTCAAAGCCCAGCCCAAATTCTGGTGTCCAGGCTGTCGAGGTCATCAGGGAAATTTGTCAGATCCCTCTTCCTAGGGCATTTCTCTCTTCCTCACTCTGTGATTTCTGTGATTCATCAATAAGAGTGCAGCCCCAAGGAGACTCCCTGTTTTCTGAGATTAGAGAGGCTGCTGCTGTGCGCACCGGCTGTCCCTCGTCACGTTCTCTTCCCATTGTCCTCCTAATTGAAATGTAGTTCTCTTACATTTTGTTTTCACAAAACCTGTTTAATCTCATATTTGGTTCTGTGGTCTTTGAGCTCAGTGCAGTTTTTTCCACTTGTTTATACTCATTATAATGAAACAATCACAAAGCTATTGCCAAGGTCAAGAAAGGTGTTCTACTACGAACACTACAGCCTTTGGTTTTATGTTCCTCATCAAGTGAAATCTTTTAAGGTTAAATTCTAATGGGTATCTCCTCCTAAGTAGTCTGTTTTTCATTCAGAGTGCTGAAGATGGGTATCTCTGGGAGGAAATGTTGTTTGTCAAATGATACCAAAACAAAGCATCTTGCAGAGTTTTTGCAGAGTTTTTGCAGGACATACTATATAGCATGGAAAACTGTCAAATATGACCATCAAGATTCCTTTCCAAGGATAGTATTTGAAAGAAGAAAGACAGAATGACCTGAACAATAGAACAAAGGAATGCTAAGAAAGGCTTGGTCAGAGACTATTATTCAGAGGGTGTTTTAATTGAAGAAACTCAAAGTCATTATCTCCCAGCATTTCTTGACATAGTCTCTTCTCTAATTTCTAATAGTCAATATCTGTTTCATTTTTTCTCTTTTCCCTGATCTTTTTCTGAAGTTTTCTTTTCAGAAAGAAAAATATAGTCCATTAATTTTAATTGTTAGAACTAAGTTATAGCAGAAAAAATAATTCAAGATTGATTTTTTTTCAAATAGTTGGAACAGAATCATATGCACTCCATTTAGGTTAAAGACTCATTGCTAGTTTAAAAACTGGAATGGGCTCAGATGAGAAAATATGGTATCTGCCTATAGGAGACACTCTGAAGGCAACATTGCAAAGACACTGTGAAGAACAAGAGAAAGGATGACAGTGAATGTAGTTGACAATAGAATAAAAAACAGAAGTACCAAAGAAGTGTGTGTTCCAATCCACCCTCAGTCTCCCAGAGTAGGCATATTACAGGCTGAAAACCTTAGGTTAAGACCTCCTAGGGCTCATTCACACTATGACTGGAAAAGCAATATCCTGGACATGGATTCTCTGGTTCCAAAAGTTCAGAAGCAAATAGTGTAAACTATTACTTACAATTGAATAAATAGGGCTGATTAAATTAT
>CABHPH010156216.1:0-11136 GCA_902168325.1 Peromyscus nudipes
TTTCTGTTTCCTGTTATCATTTCCTGGGATTAAAGGCATGTGTGCTTCCCAAGCAAAGACATGAGGTCTCAAGTGCTAGAATTAAAGGTGTGTGTCACCACTGCCTGCTCTGTCTCCAGTGTGGCCTTGAACTCACAGAGATCCAGATGGCTCTCTGCCTCCTGAGTGATAGGAATAAGGGTATGTGCCACCACTGTCTGGCCTCTATGTCTAATCTAGTGACTGCTTGTCTCTGACCCCCAGATAAGCTTATTAGGGTGCACAATATATTGGGGAACACAATATATCACCACATAGGTATACTGGCTGATTTTGTGTGCCGACTTGACACAAGCTAGAGTCATCAGAGGAAGGAGCCTCAACTGAGGAAATGCCTTGATAAGATCTAGATATAAGGCATTTTCTCATTTAGTGATCAATGGGGGAAGCTCCAGCCCATGGTGGGTGGTGCTATTCCTGGGCCAGTGGTCCTGGGTTCTGTATGAAGGTGGGTTGAGCATGTCAGGGGAAGCAAGCCAGTAAGCAGCACTCCTCCATGACCTCTGCATCATCTCCTGTCTCGGAATCCTGCCCTGTTTGAGTTCCTGTCCTGCCTTCTCGCAGTGACAAAGAGCAGTGCTGTAGTGTAAGCTGAATAAACCCTTTCCTCCACAGTTTTCTTTTTGGTCATGGTGTTTGTCACAGCAATAGAAACCTTAACTAAGACAATAGGCATAGACAGATTGGGGTACATGGTGCATGGATTGCCTTAGTATGAATTTCTGATTGGCTTGCTGCAGAACATTCATTTCCTTGTGTGTATTTTCCTCTGAAAGGAAGCATGAGAGAAGGTGATTGGAGTAGGGGTTGTGGGTGAGTCTGTGGATATAGGAGACTTTGGTGCTTGGGTGGTAGCAGAAGTCGTGAAAAGAACATAGTGTTTCCACATAAAGATGGTAAAGTTGTGTCCTTCAGTTCTGAGAGCACCATGTTTGGAATCTACAGGCTTCTTCTGTTTAGTGAGTCAGCCTTCGGAATCCCATAGCTGATGAGCTGGCTTTTCTGTCTTCTTGAGTTAGATGCCCCTTTCCCATACTCCTTTCATCTTCTTCAGTGACAGCCCACTGATGAGAATCAAGACTACATCCTAGGCATTTCAGCAAACCTTTCAGTAAGTTCTTGATTCATTTCCAATGCTCTGGCTGAGACTGCACAACACACATGATTACCTTCCACTACTCCCTTATCCTACTACA
Source organism: Peromyscus nudipes (assembly GCA_902168325.1). Taxonomy (NCBI): domain Eukaryota; kingdom Metazoa; phylum Chordata; class Mammalia; order Rodentia; family Cricetidae; genus Peromyscus; species Peromyscus nudipes. The sequence continues at coordinate 1,236 of CABHPH010156216.1, forward strand.
CTTCTGATTAAAGCCTGTAGCTTTTCTTTTCTTTTTTTAATGTTTACTTATTTAGTGTGCATGTGTTTGCATGCACAGGCCATAGCACTAGTGTGGAGGTCAGAAGACAACTTGCAGGAGTCAGTTGTCTACTTCAACAATGTCGGAGCCAGGGATCAAACACAAGTATATAGGATAGGTGGCAAGTGCCCTTACCCACTGAGCTACCGCCCTAGACCAAGCTTTTAAAAGACTCATTAGATCATTAGATTCAATTAGCAACATCAGTATGGCAAAGGACAGTTGTTTAAGAGGAAATAATAATGAGACAAGAAGAAAGGAAAGCAGAAGAATAGAGAAAAGTCAGAAAGAAAATGTAAAGAGTACAACTGGTGGGAAAGTATACATTCAAATCAAACAAATGGCATTTTTTCTGTATCCCTAGAATGTTTATGACACTCATCCCACCTAACACATGCACATATGCATGTACACACACACACACACACACACACACACACACACATACACCATGTAGCATCATGTTTCCCTTAGTTTACCTGAAGAAGCAATGATTCTTTTATCTCCTTCCAGAGAAGATGTGATCTCTACTCTTCCTCCGGACATTGCAAAAGAAGTAGCTAAGCTCATTAGTAGGAACCTATCTACATGTTACTGGGGATGAGGCTAATGTCCTAGAAGTTACATATAATGTTCAGCAAATATACTTTAAAATGAGCAGGATTATCAGTCACGAGGAAAACACAAATCAAAACTAAAATGAGATATAATCTTACCCCAGTTAGAATGGTTATTATCAAAAAGATGAAACATAAATGTTAGCCAAGTGTGGTAGCACATGCCTGGAATCACAACATACCCAGGAAGCTGAGGCAGGAGGATCTCAAATTCAAGGCTAATCTGACCTATAAATAGATATCCTGTCCCCCAAAAAAGTACACAAGAATGTAGAGAAAACCAACGTTTTACACCCTGTTAGTGGAAATACAAATTATATTATGAAGAACAGTATAGAGGTCTCTAAAAATTAATATTAAAATTGCCATTTCATCAAGCCATCCCTGAAATCAGCAGCCAGAGGCTTATCTCTACCATCTGACATGGCATAGCCATACTTACTACAGTACAACTCAAAATGTACCTAGGTGAGAACCCATCAACAGATGAATAGATACAGGAAATGTGTACACACACACACACACACACACACACACACACACACGTGCGCATGCGCGCGCTTGCTGAAATAGTCATTTAAAAGAATGAAATGCTATCATTAGCATTAAAATGCATAAAATTGGGAAGGCACATTATATTAACTGAAATAAGTCAGACCAAGAAAGATGGATACACAAGTTCTTCCATATGTGGAAGTTGAAGTCTCTATGTGAATGTAGGTAATGAGAAGCTTAGATGTGTGAAAGGAAAGGGAGAGACAAGTGAGCATTTATGGTGATCAGCAGCATGATGTGGTAACAATAGCTCCCAATAGCCCTCATATGATCCATGAGGATCTAGAAGTGAATCTTGAAGTCCCCAAATATGAAGAAATTTTGATGACATGGGAGGGTTAATGCCCTCGGGTTGCTCAAATTAAATGTATGTGTTGAAATATCAAACCTTAGCCTATGAATACATATGACTTCTTCATATTAATTGAAACAGGACAAAACAAAAATGGAACCATTTAGTCACCTCTGGCTTCCTCTTATTGTCTGAGTGATACATGTAAGAAAAGCACCCCCTCCGCTTTCACTCTCCAGTGCTGAACTGGCCTACTCCCATCTTTCTTTGGATGAACAGTGATGAAGTTTCCTGAGTGATAGTGTGTATCAGGTAGCAATGTTGTATGCAGAAGGGTGGGAGTCAGCTCAGGAAGAGATATCTCACTCCATGGGCAGGCTTTATGTCCCAATGTGGGAAAAGATAGACACACTACTTTGGCCTCAGGATCACATTTTCAACTTAGCGCTTGGGTCATTCTTAGGCATTTTCTTTCCTCTATACCAGTATTTCACTCTGATATGATTGAGCTGCTATGTCTTTCTACCTGACTGGGTTTAAACATTGGTTCTCTTTAGGATTTAGGTAATCAATTGCTAGATCCCACTACTAGAGTCTGTGAATCAGCAAGTTGAAGGTGAAGTCGAAGAATAGGCATGCTAACAAATTTTCAGGCTTCCCAGGTGAGGACTCTGCTGTTATTTCAAGGACCACACTTTGAGAATTATTGTCCTAAATATAGGAAATGAAGAAATGGAAGTTTCATAATGGCCGCCATATTTGTGGTTCCTGGTTGAATACTTCCCTTTGCCGAGTTACAGGGTGGCAGTAACCTTGCCTATCTTATCATCAGAGTATTCTCGGTGCCTTGCCTGAATTAGGAGCCCAGTGATTGTGCACTGAGTTAGACACAACAGATGTCTTTACCAATCAGACATTTCTAGCACACAGAGCATTTCACCATGCCATGTGAAGTGAGATGTTCTACACGGAATTCTACAGGGAGGTACTGAGGTTACATATTACAAATCTTTAGAGATGCAAACTGTTTCATGGGCACCATGATCCCAGTGTGTCTATTTTTAGTGATATCTGTCCTGGGTGGAAACTGAAAGATCAAAACAAGGAACTGGATATTTGCTTGATTAACCAGTAGGGAGGGTCTGAGAAGTCCTCCTCTCTTCTAATCGTGAGTAGGAAATCAGTGCTCAGTGGTCACTGTGATTAGAGCTGATGGCAATAATAAGCCTGGTACACTATCTGTGGGGTTGCTAACAGCTAGGAATGCCCTGATTGCTCACCGACTTGTTCTGAATACATTAGAATGTAGCTGGAGCTGGGATGAAGGGATGAGCTCAGAAATAAATCAAATTTGGTACAGAAACACATCTATATTTCATGTGCCTACTTCTGCAGGAATGCCTCAGTAATTGGTTTAAAAATATCCATGACATCTGTTGATTCTCCTACTTTTAAGTTTGAATCTTCAATTTTGCCTGTTTTTGCAAAAGATTATGCTGCAAAGCAGAGAAACAGGAAGAAGGTGTTGCAGCAACTACAGTAAAATACCCTTTGTCCCTCCCCGCCACCACGGTGCAGGCCAACACACTGGTCAGTCTGACCTGATGTAGACGCAGGCTCTTTAAACCCTTGTGAGAAATGAACCAGCTATAAACCACCATGTGGCAAGTTTCCCTGTGTGTGACTACTGGTCTATCATTGAATCATAAGTGCATGATCATTTCAATGTTTACATATGTGTCCCAGGAATGGTAGGTCCTTTGAAACACACAAACAAAGCCACTTCTGCCTTTAAATTTTTCACCTGGAGAAGTCTTTCTGAAGAACATTCTGTTGCCTCAGGTAAATCAGCTAAAAAAAATGGCCCCACAAAAATTATTGGGAATTAAGGGAGAAAATGTGTGAAGTATAAATAAGAATCATGTGAAGGTAATTTGTATTGCTATCATTGTTATTACTGTACTGATACTTAAGAACACCCAAGGCCCACAGCATCCATAGGACATGTTAAAGATTTGTTTTAAAGCATTACCCATGACTGACAGATGCCTTGCATTGCAGCTATATCTAATCCTTCAAAATTGCCCTCTGTAAGATTACAATCCCTTCCTGGAACATCTACTTACCCATGAGGTCTTCACTATATTCTCTTTGTCTAAAATGAAATATAGGGTCACCATCTCATTAACCTCCCTCACCCTATCCCATCCACAACTAGTGTTCTGTTTCAGTTCCTGAAGACCTGGACTGCTGCCAGCCCCTACCATGCTGTAGGATCCCTGCTTATTTGCTGGTGTGTCTCTTCTTCTAGGTGGTAAGCTGGTCTTAAAGTAAGTATCCAATCAATAAGAGAAAATCACCCAGCTCCAGGTCCTAGGGAAAGATCTTTCCTTAATAAACAAGATGAACAGCTCCTGACAAATGGCACCTGAAGGCTACCTCTCACCTCTGCATACACCACACACACACACACTCATGAACTTGTATCTTCATAAACACATATACACATGAACACACACACATACTATATGTAAATAAATAATGTCATGTTGATCAAATAGTACAAAATATAAAATGCCATTTTACTTATCAAGTATAAATTGTATCTATTTCATTTGAGTGATATTAGGGTGTACAGCCAGTACAGAATACTTATATCAAAGCAAAAATCTACATAAAATGTAATTGACCAAGCACTTGAAACATCATATTTCTCATTACTAATATTTTTTTTAATTGTTGAGTAAGCTATGTGAGCGATGGGACTCACTAAGGTTTTGCTTTCACTTCTTTTTTTTTTTTCTCTTCCCACTGGCTGCCTTTTGATGAATGAGTGACCTGAACATATGAAGTAAAGTTCCTCAAACTTGCTTTCATACTGAATTTCTCTAAGGAAATTAAAAAGAAGATACAGATGGCTGGACCTCAACCTGTATTAGTCACTTTACGTTGGTGCACAGAATATCTGAGATGAACTGCTTAAGGAAGGGTTTATTTTAACTCACAGCTTCAGAGAGTGCAGTCCATGGACAGCTAGCCCTGTTTCTGAACCTGGGACTATGGGAGAGCAGAACTGCATAGCAGAGGAGCACAGCGCAGGAAGTTGTTCACCTCACGGCAACCAGGAAGCAGAGAGAAAGATGAGGACTGGGCATAGGTGACACTCTTCAAGAGGACACCTCAGTAACCTACCTTCTTCCAACTAAGCCCAACTTTCCAATAGTCTGCTCAACATGAATTTATCAATGAGTTAACCCACGAGGAAGTTATAGCCTTAATCACCTCTCGAATCTTCAGTTTGCAACTAAGCCTTAACATGAGCCTGTGAGTATATTTATGCATTCAAATCAGAACCCACTCAGAAGTGTTGATTGAGTGAGTCTGAACATTGAAAATTTCCAGGACTGAGGCCCTTCCCAGAGGAATCAAATATCCACCATCATTTGAGAAATGCCGGTAGGAGATAGGTGAAGTTAGTCATGTTCTCTGAGTGCACTTCATATAAATTGAAGGTGACAACACTCCCCCTTGAGTTGTCAATAACAGCAATAGAGTAACTAGCATGAATTCAGCTCTACCAGAGCTTCAGGTCTGAGTGCTCTACACTTATCTGAATTGAGCTTTACAACATCCTTGAGAGGTTGGAAGGAACTGTTATCCCTGCATTTATGGTTAAGGAAGCTAAGTGACAGTTGCAGCAAGGAGCCATGACCTAAGCAAGTCACATGATTAGGGATAAGAAAGATGGCCTGGTGTCCAAACCTTTCTTCATAATCCAGCAGTCTCCTTCCCTGAGCTGTTGGAAAAGCTTTGAGGAATTATCACCCAAGTACTGAGCAAATCGCCAAAAATATCGGTGCTCTGAGCCCTTCTCACATTTTAAGTTCATTTGAAAGGCAAAGCCAGGGTCATCCCTTGGTCCAGGAATCGATGTCCAGTCCCGATTCTAGAAAACGTCAGAGCCTGAGGAACAGGTAGAGTCATCAGTGATGGAACAGCACAGAAGTAGTGGCTAATTCAAGCAGGCATTCACATCACATTAGCCAAGAGCTCTCTCTCCCTTAGTCAAGCATCAGGTCAGGTACCAGGAGCCAACAGTGGTGGCCAGTGTTAGTTTATTAGTGACCACACCTCCCAGGTCTACCAAAGGATGCAGGGAGAAGAAGAACTCAGACATGAACAAGTGAATGGACCCTAAAGAGGGAAAAGCTTTGACTATAAGAATGGATAAAATATAAAGGAAAGCCAGAAATATGTGTCTATATTACAGGAACATCACTAGCAACATTGTAATGGAAACAAATACTGCAAGCATAGGGCTAGTGTGGCCCTGATGATGTTTGTATAATAAATGAGAAAATGATAATAATTTCAAGTTATAAAAGAGCCATCAAGAGCACATCAAGATAAGAACATCTATTCTTGTGATTTGTAATTTGATCAGAAACAAGAAGCAATATGGAAAATGGTAGAAAGGAGGAACCACCCAAGCTCAAAAACATTTCATTCTTGCATTCCTTTCTCCCAGCCTGTCTCTCACTATCAAAAACATAGAAATTACATATGTCATTACTGCTCTTTTCACACGTATACATCCATATATACATGTTTGCCTCATGTAGCTATAGATAAACATATATATATATATATATATTCAATTTGGAAGTTAAGACAGTACTATGCTGCCTAACAATATTCCTTATGTAGTAGTATGCCATGATTACCCGCAAGTGACCTAAAATATCCACAGACATTTTAATGGCAACATAACTTTCCATATATTGCAATATAATATGTGTCTTATCTGGAAACATTAAAGCAAATCTACTTGTTGATTACAATAAATGGTACTGAAATGGGTAATTGATTTTTCCATATATGAGAAGTATTTAGATATGGAATCATTGTACTAAACCACATGGTTTGAATATATGTCACAAATTTTCTCTTCCAAAGTTCATGAGTTTATATGCCCACCAAGCAGTTTCTTCAACTTCCAATATCATGTATATCAAGCATTAACCACTTTTAATTTGTTGGCTGAAATTTTTCCCCTGGGTTCCTCAAGCAGGAGTCTTACTTTGAGTCTGATCTTCCTCTGATTGTCATTTGTATTCTTTTTATTAATCATCTGCTCATATTCTGATTATATAATTGAAATTTAATGAGTCAATATATAACACCCACTATTCCTTGACTAAGTCTAGAATCAATCACACTGATCCAGAATCCATATTTGGAGATGAAGATTTAAACTTCACTGATTAGAAAGGTGATTGGAACACATGCTTGTCTGTATAGCCAGGAGGCTTGCTGAAGGTTTATCTCTGAGGCTGGTTCTTTTCAGATAGCCCCATAGGAACTGGACATTTACATGCCAACCTGTGCACAAGGAGATCCTTCAGAATAGCATGACAGATGGCTAGAAGAGGAAAAAAAGGTCAAGAGCTGAACCAAGTTCAAAGTTGGGTACTACACACTTGCTCCCATGGGTGGAAGGAAGAAGTGGATGGAAGACATGGCCATGGCTGCATTCTCAGTTAAAAATAAAATCTCACCATGTAAAGGTAAGATACGGCAAACTGGGTTCTTTTGTGAGTGACATGGTGGAATGGCATTCAGCTTCCTCTGCAAGTGTCTTCCCTAAGCACTGCATTATCCAGACCTTTTACATGAGGATCTTGGATATCATCTAGGATGTGAGCTTGTCTGATATTTAAAAGGTGGAAATAAAGTAGAGGCTATTTTTGAAGCTTCTTTTTTCATGCTCATCATTCTGAGCAAGTCTGAGTTTTATAATTTGGTGGCTTCTTGGCCATTGGGGGTAGCATAGGCCTCAAGCCAGTATTTTTGCACAAAGGTTCCAAATTTAGTAGATGTCCTCTTGGTCTTTCAGGTTCTTTACCTATGGAAGAGCATGTGGTTCTGAAACAGCAGCTTCCACATTCAGGGGCTTTCAGATCAGAAAAGGGTTAGTAGCTCCTGGGGTGACCCAGTTTTGCAAGGTGATCCTGAAAGGTCAGTCATGAGACAGCTTCTTGCCTCTCTCCAATGCTCATGAAAACCATTTAATACACTGCATTTGATCCATTTCTATTTAAACAAACTAAAGTAAATTCTGACCTTTACAAAACTACACTCTGTTGATGCCCTAGACAATAATCATCACTATTAATAATCTATAATAACTATCTTAGGACTGCTGTAAAATTATAATGATACAATGTGTTATTTATGTAGAGTGCATTAGTTCATGCACTTGTCACAGGGACACTATGAGATTAAGATTTCTATTTCTCCTATTGCTAGATGGAAAGTAGTCCATCAGACATTCAGTACTGATATGTATTAAATGACAATGATTACACTAAAATGAACATCAGCAAAACTACCATCTCTCTAGTGACCCATTAGTATATTTTACCTTATTTTCCTACCATGGCACTTAATTTTTTTTCTCAATCTAAATGTGCCCAGATTTCACTTGAAATATATTAGTTTTTTTTCCAAACATCTAGAAAGACCCCTCTCATCAAATGCAAGCCAAGCATCTTACCTAGGTCAATTCTCAGCTTCAACATGCAACATCATCCAAGTCCCTCACCAATCTACTTAAAGGTAAGGAAGAGTACAGATGAGTTAAAAAAAAAATACAGAAGCAAACCATGAGAACAGTGCTTTTTGGGTGGGGCATGTAGCTCAGGGGATAAAGTGTTAACCACACAATGGTGAGGAAGAGTATAGTTCTTCAAACACCCAGATAAGTGTCAAGTGAGTGTGGTGGCCTGCCTGTGATCCCAGTGCTCTGGAGGCTGAAGCATGGGATCCCAAGAACAAGCTGACTGGCTCGAGTATCCAAATCAGCGCACTCGGGTTCAAGTGAAAGACCCTGCATCAATACATGAAGTTAAGAAAAGAAGTGAAGAAGATACCTGACATCAACCTCACAGGTACACACACACACACACACACACACACGTGCCCATGCACATGTAAACATACATACATACACTGATTCATACACATTTTTTAAGGGCCACTCTCTTTGAGATGTGCATACCGATACTCTTGGGTGTTCCTCTCTCTTAACCTTAACCCCTTGATTGAGATGCATAATAAGATATTTGGTTCCCCTTGCTCATAGAATCCCTCTTCTTTCTCTTCTACCTTGGACTCTTGGAGCTCGGCCTGGTGCTTGGCTGTGGATCTCTGCATCTGCTTCCATTAGTTACTGGATAAAGGCTCTATGATGACATAGTATTCACCAATCTGATTACCGGGGTAGGCCAACTCAGGTACCCTCCCCACTATTGCTAATAGTCTAAGCTGGGGTCATCCTTGTGGATTCCTGGGAACTTCACACAGACAACTGAACCAAGATAGTGGGAACTCACGAACTTTAGACTAACAGCTATGGAGCCTGCATGGGACTGGACTGCATAAATGAGTCAGTTCTGTAGCTTGCTGTTTAAGGGGCCCCTGGCAGTGGGATCAGGATCTATCCCTTGTACATGAGCCAGCTTTTTGGAGCCCACTACCTATGGTGGGACACCTTACACAGCCTTCATGCCAGGGGGGGGGGGGGGGGGGGGCTTGAACCTGCCTCAGTTGAATGTACCAGGCTTTGCTGACTCTCTATGGGAAACCTTACCTTTTCAGAGGAGGGGATGATTGGATTGTGTGTGAGGAGGCTGTGAGAGAGCAGGAGGAGGGATGAGAGGGGGATCTGTGGTTGGTATGTAAAATGAATAAAAAAAATTCTTAATTAAAAAAAATATATTTGGGCATAGAGTCAAACATGCTTCATAAAAAGAAAAGAAGGCCAGAGCTACAGTTTGGATCTGAAATGTCTCCACAAAGCCCACCTTAATGGCTTGGTCTTCTACTCTGTCATTGGTGGTAGAAACGTTTGAGAAGTGTGGCCGTGGGAGGTCTTAGGTCACTGGATGTTGCCCTAGAAGGTGTATGTAGAAAGCTTGTCTCTTTCTCCTCTATATCTTGTCCATGAGGTGAATGGTTTCATACACGCTTATGCTGGACCTTCATACAGCCAGTCCAATGTGACAGACAACCAACTGTTGTATGGCAGTGTTCTCTGAATTGAAACATTCCCTCCATGAGGAGAGGGGTGGCTCATGTGACTCAAGGGTAAGCAAAAGGTCACATGCCTGGGAAAGCGAAAACCTGGAAAATGCTTAAAAGCCCCTCCCCAGATTGACAGAAGGAAGAGGAAACTGACCACTGCAGAGAACTGCCAAGCTGCTTGCAAGTTGTACAGAGAGCTCCAGAGCTGCAGCTTTCACATGTCACCACCTGTGCTGTGATGGGCTTTTCAGAGCTGCAGCTGCTTCTGAGTCATCCCTGCTCTTCTATGCAA
>CABHPH010156217.1:0-35756 GCA_902168325.1 Peromyscus nudipes
AGTAGAACAAGCATAGCAACATAAACTAGCCCCAAGACTTGGCATAACTGCCTTCCCCCAGACACCCAGTGTTCTGTGAGGGCAAGAGAACACATCTGCGTGTGTCTCCACGGTCTCCATGACTTCCATTGCTATCACAGGTAGAAAAGCCACAGGTAGAGACACTGTGTGACCAAAGCTGATCTCAGCTCTTTAAACATCATGGAAAACATTTACAGGTACATGATGCGCTGGCTGATTTTATTCCAACTTAACACAAGCTAGAGTCGTTGGAAAGGAGGGAACTTCAACTGAGAGAATGCCTCCATAATATCCAGTTGTAGAGCATTTTCTTTATTAGTGATTGATGGGGCCACTCCTGGGCTGTGGTCTTGGGTTGTATAAGAAAGCAGGCTGAGCAAGCCAGTAAGCAGCACTCTTCCATGGCCTCTGATTCAGTTCCTGCTCTTCTTGAGTTCTTGCCCTGACTTCCTTTGATGATGAACTGTGACGTGGAAGTGTAAGCAAAAGAAACTCTTCCCTCCCCAAGCTGCTTTGGTCATGGTGTTTCATCACAGTAAGAGTGACCTTCACTAAGACACACGGTAAGGGAAGCTAAACAGATCTATCCTGCCTGCTCGCCACATGGGCCTGAGCAGTTGAGGGATGAGGGTCACTGTCTGGCTCATGTTCTGTGCATGTGTTTTCTTCTTGTGGTCCTTTCATATTCTGCTGGAGCATGGAAGGGGGACTAATAGTGACCCACGGGATGAAATGGAACAGTGGCTGGCTATGTCAGGCACAGCACTGAGACTCCTGGCTGTTAGGCTGCTCTGAGAGTTTTGGAGTTAACATCGTAACTGAAGGGGTCGAGAGCAGTGCTAGAAGAGTCTGCTTGGAGTCACCCTTGCCATCCTTCAGCTAAGGAACCCTGGAGGGCTCCCACCCTGGAACCTCACTGCATTCACCATGAAAGATTCCGCTTCTGCCACACTCCCATGCTCCCAAAGGGGCTGGCTTCTAAAACTTTTCTGTCAGACTACTGACTTTGAAATTCATCCCAAGGCCCAAAGCACCAACCTTCCTCCCAGGGATGCTGGCTGAGCCGAGGGCAGCAGGTGAGATACTGTGGATGACACAGCCCCAGGATAACCTCCTTAACACCCACTCCCCAGGGACAGCCTGGGACCTTCTGGGAGGGTGCAGAAAACATGGCTGCTCTTCAGCTCTGCAATCCAGAATTTGGCCTGTGTTTATAATATACATGACAGGAAACTAACATTGTTGCCACATGAAGAACTCCGAAATTAAAAAAAAACAACAAAAAGGCTCTATCTACGCAGACTTGTGATGATGAAATGTATCTGCTGTGCCTTGGGATCAAATAGCCAGGACTCATGAGATAGGACAAGGGAGAGGCTGGGGCTGGCTGACATAGCTGAGTGTCTTTACTTCACTGTGAGTGTGATGAGAAAACAGTGAATGGGGGGGGGGGGGCTCTAGGGGTGGGAGGAGGAAAATGTGACACAGTGGAATGTTGCAAGTCTTGTGTCTTGCTCGGCTGAACTGCTTGAGCCCAGGATTTTCCTGTGTCAGCCTTCCTAGTGTGGGAATTACAGGCATGTGCTACTAGGCCTGGCTCAGATATCTTTCTGAGGAGAGCAGTTAAGAGATTAGGAGGACAGCCGGTGGTGGGGAAACTAAGGCAGCCCAGGAGAAAGACAACCACAACATCCTGGAAGCTGTGTACTGGTTGAAAGGAATCAGCAGACTTTTAGGAGAAAAATTGACAGACCTTACTCATGGCTTGGGTGTTGAGAGAGGCCGAGTCAGAGAAAGCAGAGGAGCTGTTGGTGGCCTGATGGTGACTGTCACAGATACAAGAGCCCACCGATAAAAGTTCTAGAGAGGCTCTGGAGGTGGAGACACCCCAGGCACTGGTGTGTGACTTCGAGTCAGGAAGAGAAACGGTTCTGCTGTGGGTATAGATTGCTCTGTATGCTGTGAATGTGTTGTTCTGATTTGGTTGATAAATAAAATGCTGACTGGCCAGTAGCCAGGCAGGAAGTATAGTATAGGCGGGACAAGCAGAGAGGAGAATTCTGGGAGTGGAAGGCTGAGTCAGGAGACACTGCTAGCCACCGCCGCCACGGGAAGTAAGATGTAAAGTACCGGTAAGCCACAAGCCACATGGCAACTTATGGATTAATAGAAATGGATTAATTTAAGATATAAGAACTAGATAGCAAGAAGCCTGCCACGGCCATACAGTTTATAAGTAATGTAAGTCGCTGTGTGTTTACTTTGGGTCTGAGTGGCTGCGGGCCCGAGCGGGACTGGAGAAAACTCCAGCTGCATGGTTCCTTGAGTTAGGGGGGGAAAAGGTTTTGGACAGAATGCTGACAAGTTGGAATGCCTCAGTGTTGATGGAGGAGAGTTCCCAGAAGCTGCTGGCTCCAAAATTTCTCTGGCTAGTCGATTCAGGTGACAACTACTAGGCAAGAGGGATGATCCTTGCAGACAGCAGGTGATGAGCTATTGGCTGGACAAAGGTCGTCATGGCAACCTGATGAGGATGGCAGCTGCATTAGATACTTTTTCTCATTGCTGTGACCAAACACCTGGCAAAATGGGGGAAAGATTCCCAGGGGACACAGTCCATCATGGTGAGCAAAACGTGGTAAAACAGAAAGCAAAGAAAGCTAGTGCTAATCCCACTTTCTCCTCCCACTTCTTCCCAAGGATCCCAGCCCACAGGATGGCACTGTCAACATGTAGAGTTGGTTTTCCTACCTTGACCCAATCTAGAAACTTCCCTCACACACATGCTTAGAGGTTTGTCTGCTAGGTGATGGCAGATACTGTCAAGTTGAAAAGCAATATTACATCATTACACTACAATATTACAATATTACATTTACCTGTGAGTGAGAATCTCACATGCATGGAGTTAAAAGGTGCCTGTAGATAGGGTGGGAGCCAGCAGAGGGGGTCTCACAGACAACTGGAGGTGCTGTCATGTGCTGGTTGCTTTTTGTCAACTTGACAGAAACTTAGACATATCTGGGGAGAGGGGTTCTTAGTTGAGAAAAAGCCTCTGTAAGATTGGCCTGTAGCCAAGACTGTGGGGTATTGTCTTGATCAATGACTGACAGGGTGGAGCCCAGCTCATTGTGAATGGTGCCACTGCTGGGCAGGTGGTCCTAGATGGTATAAGAAAACAAACTGAGCAAGCTATGAAGAACATACTAGTAAGCAGCATTTCTCCATGGCGTCTGTCTCAGTTATTGCCTCTAGGTCCTGCCTCTATTTCTGACCTTGACTTCCTTCAGTGATGGAGTATGACCTGAGAGTTGTAAGTTGAAATAAACCCTTTTCTCCTCAGGTTACTTTTGGTCATGATGTTTTATCAAGTAATCAAAACCTAACTAAGATGTAGAAATGGTTATCGCTCATGGTGCACATATCTTATTGGAAGATTTACAATTAGAGTCCCCAGAGCTGAGATAGTATAAGTCTCTGGTAGAATAATGTCCAGAATAAATTCAGAGTTCTATTGTTGTGGTGGCTAGTTTCGTGTCAACTTGACAAAAGCTGTAGTCATTCCAGAAGAGGGACCCTCAGTAGAGAAAATGCCTCCGTAAGATTGGACTGTAGGCAAGCCTGTAGGGCATTTTTAAAATTAGTGACTGACTGAGGAGGGTCCAGGTAATTGTGGGTGAGGCCATCCCTGGGCTGATAGTCCTGGGTTCTATAAGAAAGCAGGCTAAGTAAGCTATGAAAAGCAAGCCAGTAAGCAGCACCCCTCCATGGCCTCTGCATCAGCTCCTGCCTCCAGGTTCCTGTTTTGACTTCCTTTGGTGATAGACTGTTAAGTGGAAGCATAAAATGAATAAACAAACAAACAAAAAAAAACCAACCCGTTCCTTCCCAGGTTGCCTTTGGTCATGGTATTTCGTCACAGCAATAAAAACCCTAACTAAGACAGTTCCTGGGGAAGAAATGGGAAAGGGGGGAAGATTCATGATGTGGCAGAGTGCTGATTGCTTGTGTGTTGCACAGAGTGGCTGAGCCTGAAATGGTAAGATAGGGTGACTATGTTCCTTTGCCCTGAGGCAGGTGATGGCCAAGACTACACAAGAGCAGTGATGGTAAAAGAGAACATGTGGGCAGCTGATAAAAGCACGGGGCAGTTTGCAAAGTGTTTTCCAACAGCTGCCTTACTTAGTCCTTTAGTGACCTGGAAGCTCAGGGTCCTGCTACAAATGCTCTCAGATGATGTGACCTATGAGGGCGGAGGTTCACATTCTCCATCTCACATAGGGCCAGGTGCTGTCCTTCCTGGAAAGACCTGCCTGGTGGGAGTGCATCACAAATCCTACCCCCTTTTTTGGAAAAATTGTCTTGAATCTGCTCATCCCTGCACTCTCTGTCCTGTATGTTGCCTTGCTACTCTCCAACTCACTTCCAGTCTCCTCATGCATATTCAGACATGTTGCTCACCTCCCAGAGCCCACCCCTCCTCCTGCTCATGCCTAAAGCCATAGGCTGCTGAGGCACCTCTCACAGTCTGGGTCTCAGTCTCTCCTTCTTACTGGCTCGTCAGCCACTCAGGGCCATTTTCATTGTTTACTTAAGAGTTTTCCTCACTCTGGTTTCTGCTTCCCTCATTGGGTGACATGTTCCTCTTTCTCTGACTTCTGTCCATCCTTCAGAGCTCTTTCCAGACCTTTCCTCAGCTGAGAAGGCCCAACTCTCCAAAACCTGGTAAGGGGTCCTGGCCTTGTGCTTAGTTGTTCTGTGTTTTCTGCTTCGTGTGCATCTCCCCAGCCAAGCAGCAAGCCCTCAAGGCTTTGTGTTCAGCTTAGTCTGACATTCTCATTGGGAACTTGTGGGCCCCGGGGAGAGGGCTATCCCTTTCCAGTAGGCCACTGTCCAAAGCTGCAATGATTCTGCTATGAGCTCATTTCATAAGCATGCAGCCTGCCTAGAGCCCACACGTAGTCCCCTTTTATAGGACAACCATAGTGTGGGACACTGTTCCCCATCTAATTGTCCCATGGCCAGGTATCAGACAGGTGGGAACAGCCATCTGCCTATAGACTGCTGAAATTATTAAATGAGCCTGTCCCTAAGCCTGCTGCCCCTGCCCAGCCCGCTCCTTACTGTGTAAACTATAGAAAGTGCCTCCTTGTAGTTTGCCCTTACTCTTTGTCTCTGGATGCTTCCTTCTCCACATGGCCCAGAAGCTTCTCCTGGGAACTATAGTGAGCTATCTTTTAAATAGCAGTCATCTCCTGAGCTGGTGGCCTTGTCACACTTGAATAACGAAAATCTTCATTTGTTTTTGAGACAGAGTCTCCCTGTGTAGTCCATGTTAGACTTGAACTCACGGTTTTTCTGCCTCAGCCTTCCAAGTTCTGAGATTACAGGCACATGTAGTGTGTAACCATGCCTGGCAAAACATGTAAGTTTTTAAGACTAAGTGGTGTGCTATGGCTGGAATATGAGGCAGTGCTCTTGCGTCCCTGTTTTGAATGGCTGTTTCTCAGTGGGTTGTGCTGTTTTAGGAAAGCATGGGACCTTAGGGAGAAGCATCTTATAGGAAGTAAAGTACTAGAGAAAGGTCTTGAAACATCTTATCCAGACCCAGGTTCAGGCCCCATCTCTCTTCACTTGCCTGTGTACCACAATACAAGATGCCTCAGACACCTGCTTCTGTTATTGTTTGGTTTTGGTTCTTTTGAGGGTCCTGCCACCCAGCTCCCAAATAAATCACACACGGAGGCTTATTCTTACTTATAAATGCCTGGCCTTAGCTTGGCTTGTTTCTTGCCAGCTTTCCTAACTTCAACTTTTCCCATCTACCTTGTGCCTCTGGGCTTTTCCTGTTCTCTTACTTCTATAAATCTTACTATTACTCTGTGGCTTGCTGTGTAGCTGGGTGGCTGGCTCCTAGTGTCCTCCTCCTTCTCTGGCTACTTCTTTTATTCCTCCCAGATTTCTCCTTCTATTTATCCTCTCTGCCTGCCAGCCCCACCTATTTCTCTCTTCTGCCTTACTATTGGCCTTTCAGCTTTTTATTAGACCATCAGGTGTTTTAGAAAAGCAAAGTAACACAGCTTCACAGAGTTAAACAAATGCAACATAAACAAAAGTAACACACCTTAAAATAATATTCCACAACATGCTTCTACCACTATGGATTGAGCCACTCTCCCAGGCTTCCCTGCTTGGATGGAATGAGGGCTCCTGAAACCCTGAGTCAAAATGAAACCTTCCTTTCTTACACTGATTCTACCAGACACATAATAATATAAAAGTAATGAGCACACAAGGCTCCCCTTCATTCCCCACCATCCTCTACTGTGCTCATAGTATATAATGCACAGTGCTCCTTCCAGGATCTGAGGGAGGAAGCAGGAGTCCCGAGGCTCAAGTGCAGCGCTTGAAGTAGAAGCTGGGGTCACCGAGGCCCATGAGTGTGTAGATGCTCCAGCGTGACCCAAGTTGCTCCTGCCTGTGATGCTGGCAACTCATCCACCCTTTTCTAGTTGTTCGCACATCCTTAATGCTTTACTGTCTTTTCATGTTCCTAGGAAGTTCCATGGGCCATGCAAACCAGTTCCAAGGACTCAGTTATGTACAATTTCATCACACTTTGTTGCTAAGGACAGTATGTGTTTAATGTTTGCTGTGTCTTGTGACAGCAACATGTGTCTCTGCTAGGTTTTTGGCTCTGGGAGGGCAAGGGTTGTGTCTTTCTAGTTTCATCTTTGCATCTTACTAATGAATTGTTTGCTGAGAAAGTGATCACATGAACCAGGGCACAGAGAGTGTCAGAGTAGCTGATGTGCTTGGTGCACATAGGATGGGCTAAGAGAGTTGTTCTGGGGAGGTGACCTGAGCTGGGTGGGTTATTCTGTACAGGGACTTCATTCTGCAGCTGTGGCCTTGGAAACACGTGTTGAGAGGGAGGAGATAAGACAGCTGGTGACAGTGAAATGAAAGTGTGAGGCAGACAGGACTGATGGTCTTGAAAGAAGGAGCAGGCACTGAGATGTGGCACAGTGGCAGAGACCATCAGGACTGTGCTATGCAACAGACAGCAGGCTTGCGTCTCTTGGCAATGTCAGCATTGATCAGTAACAATAAATTCATAAAGGACACTGTTCTCATTGGCTGGAACTTAACTGAGGAATTCTGATGGCAACCACAGCCTCTTTGATTACACTCTTAATTACCAATATCAATCCTCAGATCACAGTTACATGTTGTAGATTATTATTTTAAGGGTGTTGCTTTTGTTTATGTTGCGTTTGTTTAACTCAGTGAAGCTGTGTTACTGTTGCCTGTCTAAAACACCTGATGGTCTAATAAGGAACTGAATGGCCAATAACAAGGCAGGAGAAAGAATAGGCGGGGCTGGCAGGCAGAGAGAATATATAGAGGGAGAAATTGGGGAGGAAAGAAGTGGCCAAAAAAGGAGGAGGACTCCAGGGACCAGCCACCCAGCTACACAGCAAGCCACAGAGTAAGATTTACAGAAGTAAGGGAATGTGAAAAGCTCAGAGGCAAAAGACAGACGGGATAATTTAAGTTAAGAAAAGCTGGTAAGAAACAAGCCAAACTAAGGCCGGGTATTTATAGTTAAGTATAAGCCTCCATGTGTGATTTATTTGGGAGCTAGGTGGCAGGCCCCCTAAAAGAGTAAAACAAAACAAAACAAAAAACACACACACACACACAAAAAAAAAAAAAAAACAAAAAAACCCCAGTTACATAACACACAGTGATCATATCCATATAGATGTGTATTTGCAGGTTACAGGCTAACTGCAAAAGGGTTAAAGAGGCTGGAGCATTCTAGGACAGGGCTTATGAGAACAGGGAAAGGGAACTGATACAGACACAGTTGGGTAGACAGTAACAAACCCAGTTGAACAGGTGCATACAGTGAAGCAGCAGGATACACAGGGCCTCCACGGTGGCACAGCAGTAGATCCAGATAGATGGGGAGCACGGAATGCCGGAGGGCAACCCAAATTTAATGCACATGCATGCCAAGCAGTGGGAACATGCCCAGCTGAGCCCAGGGGAGTTAGAAGTTCTCTGCCTGTTGGCTCCCAGATGGATACATAGACCTGGCTGTAGATGAAGGATTCTATCACTGTTCTCATTAGGGTTACCATTGCTATGATGAAACGTCATGACCAAAAGGCAAGTTGAGAGGAAAGGGTTTAGTTGGCTTACACTTCCGTATTGCTCTTCATCGATGGAGGAAGTCAGGACAAGAACTCACACAGGGCAGGGACCTGGAGGTAGGAACTGATATAGAGGCCATGGAGAGGTACTACTTACTGGATTGTTTTCCCCTGACTTGTTCATCTGCTTTCTTATAGAACCCAGGACCACCAGCCCAGGGCTGGCACCACCCACCATGGGCTGGCCCCTCTCCCATTGATCACTAATTGAGAAAATGCCTTACAGCTGGATCTCATGGAGGTATTTTCTCAATGGAGGCTCCTTCTCTGATGATACTAGCTTGTGTCAAGTTGACACACAACACCAGCCAGGACAGTTGCCATCACATTATTTGGTGTCCTTCTTTTTATGTGGTCTGGTGAGTATGTTGCACATTTTCGTAGACTGCTGTGTTCTCAAGTTCCCAGACCTGGTTTTCAGATATGATTTCTATGCATCCATATGGCCATATACTTCCATTGTACTTTGATAAGCTTTTATGAGGAGTACATCTTATAGGATTAAGTCATTCATCAGTGTGGTACCCATGGGTAGTGCTGGAGGGACACAGGGCAATGTTACATATACAAGAGTCATCCGGCCTCGGTGTCTGCACTCAATATGGAACCAACTTCGGCTTGTAAAATGGAGTCATCCAGGGCAAGGCACGACCTGAAGCCGCCATTCTCACAACACTGAGTTACTTAGAGCAGGGCACAGCATACTGGACACAGACATTAAGAGAATCTCCTCACCTTTCCCAGCCTCAGGGCATGGCTGTGACTTGGCCAAACAGTATACAAGTTCTCCGGGCAAACCTGGGTTCAGTCACACATGCTGGTATAGATAACAGCAATTTCTCTGTTGCCTTCTGCTGCTGCGTTTATTTTCCTGCCTGGCAGAAAAGGTATAATAAAAGCACAGCACATTCTAGAAACGTCCACACAAGCAAAATGCAGAACCACTTTGCTTTATTGTGCTTGTGAGCACATTGGCTCATTTGTGAGCAGGAATTATGATTCTATTCCTAGAACTGACCATATTCATATATTTCTCTATACTAAACATGGACAGTGGGAAAAGGACCTGATTTTTCTATTTTTAAAAACATAATGATAAAGAAAACTTAAAAAGGGCAGAGTCTTGAATTCCTGTCTCTAGGAATTCACACACACACACACACACACACACACACACACACACACACACACACACACACACACCACTACATCCTTCCCTTTGTGTGAGGAAAGGCAAGCATGTCACAATATTTCTCAACACACAATTCCTTGTTATCTCTCTACTGGAGTGGCTTTAATGACTGGAGACTGAGCACCATTGAGATTTGATGACCCTTTGGTGGCCTCAAGTTCTAGGACAAAAACTACTGAGGAAATCTCTTCTGAGGACTCTGCTTGCTGATTTCCATAAATGACACCACTTTAAACTGAAGGGGCTGTGTGGCTTCCTACAATCACCGGTATTCTAATTTCCTGGGACTAACTTTAGATGGAGTGAGGGGTTGGGGGGGAGATTCTAATCATGACCAGGAATTGTTTCCATTGTTCAGCCTAACTTTGGAAGCAATATTTGAAAGACAGTGCCTGAGCAAGTCCCCAGAAAATTCCACAGGGGCTGGGCAGCTGGTGGCCCTGTCCACAGTCTGTTGGAGACATCTCCAGGAAAGCCAGGGTCATTCTAGTGTCCTTACAGAATTCTTGCCTTATTTCCTCTGTGTGCAAGAACACAGAGGGTGAGTCTGGCCGAGAGATCTGAAGTGAGTTCCTAGGTGTCTGTTTCTGTAGTGAGCTCTGCAGCTGTGGTAAAGCCGAGGCGTCTTCATGTGGCCTCTGGTGCTGTATGCCTAATAACAGAAAGCCTGGGGCGAAGCGCGCTGTCCTGGGAGGGCTAGAGTGAGCATCCAGCATGCTCTCTTGCCCAGATGGGAAGACCAGCACGGCTGTCAACACAGTGGCCTTTAGAGATCATCAAAGAGCCTTCTTTAAGGCACCTGGAAGGGTCCTCCGTGTCTAGCCTGGCTTACCAAGTGTCCCAATATGTACTAGCTCAAGTTTAATTAAGGCTTGGGTCTTAGCAAAATAGCCTTTGTATTACGTTAATGTCATCCACTGAAGGGGTGTCAAGTGCCCACCAGCTGGTGAGTAGACACAGTCTGCTGTGCCTGTGGCTCTTTTCCACACTTGGGTTGCAGAATTCCAGGACACAGGCACTACACTTGGCCCACAACCTTTCCTTGCTTCCTCCTTCCCACAGAGTGCCCTGACTGCTATTAGACTGCAAGGAGAACATGCTTGGCCCAACACAGGTTAGTATAGGCAAGAAAAAAAGCTTCTGGAAGGTTCTAGAAAATACCATTAATTAATAAAATTTACCACCAACGGAAGAAGGGGGCCAGAAGAAGGACACAGCAACAACAGTGTTTATTTCTAACAAACGTGATACTGGTTTGTTTAGTTAATTTTTCTTCCTTCTTTCCTTCCTTACTTCTTTCTTCTCTTCTTCCTTCTTTCTTCTCTCTTTCCTTCCTTCTTCCTCCCTTCCTTCTTTCCTCCCTCCCTCCCTCCCTTCTTTCCTTCCTTCCTCCCTCCCTCCCTTCTTTCCTTCCTCCCTCCCTCCCTCCCTCCCTCCCTCCCTCCCTCCCTCCCTTCCTTCCTTCCTTCCTTCCTTCCTTCCTTCCTTCCTTCCTTCCTGATTGGGACAGAGCTCACTGTGCAGGTCAGACTGGCCTTGACCTCAAGCTGCCCTCAGCCTTCTGAGTGCTGGGATTATAGGTGTGAACGGACGTGCCTGGCTTGTTTCTTCTCTTGGTCTGTAGTTTTTCTGTGGGGAAGAGAGACTTGGAGCATTAGAAGGATGCTGGCTATGCTGGCCTGTCCTGGCTCTGGATGTCCACTCTGCCTGTTGAATCTCTCTGATCATGAAGGGCTGACAGAGGGTTTCCAGCAAAGCTCCCTTCTGACCCAAGCCCATGTTCTCTGAATCCTAGTTGACCTGCGGTCCCATCCCTGTCAACAGCTCCCCATTGAAAGGGGTACCACATCTTACCTGGCAGAGGCCTTTGTTGAGCATCCCTAGAATTAGAAAGAAAGAGAAAGTAGAAGCATAAAGAAGACAGGAGGAATTGCATGGAGTGTGGCTGAATGCCCAAGACAGCTCTCTTTTGTTTGGGGACCCACCTTCCATAGAGAGAAGTCTCGATCCTGTACTTCTGCTCTGCATACCCCCAAGACCTTCCTTTTATTAACGGAAGGGATTGCTTTCAGACCATACCACCTGGAATGACCAACCTCTGCATCATATATTCAAATACTTCTTTGGAAGGTTTTGGCTCCCTTTCTGCCAGGCTGGTGCCTTGCAGAGCATGTAAATAAGGCACCTTCAAGCAGAACACTTCCCTTTCTCTATTAGAACTCAGTTGGAGCAGATGCATTTAATCCCAACACTTGGGAGGCAGAGCCAGGTAGATCTCTGTGAGTTCGAGGCCAGCCTGGTCTACAGACCAAGATCCAGAGAAACCCTGTCTCAGAAAAAAAAAAAAAAAAAAAAGAACTTGGTTTCTCGATCTGTGATGGTACTAACATTTTTAATGTTTGTATCAAACTCAGCTTAAGCCTGTGGCCCTCCCAAGTCCCTGTGAGGATGTCATTTTCTAAAATCATGAGGTGTGGGAGTCAGAACTGACAGGCTGGCATGCTAGGAGTCTGTGTGAAGGTAAAGATTTATGGGGTGTCAGGCAAAATTGGGGCAGCCACTATACAGGATGGTGGACCTTCGAAGAGGAGCCAACCAGAAGAAGGTCCACTATAAGAGGGAGACGCCTACCTACAGCCACTCCGGATAGGAGATCTCCCCCGGGACCATTGGCCCTCTCACTTTGGGGAAAGTAAAGTTATATCAAGACTTAACATTCTACTTCTAGTGCCCAAGTGCATCTACAGCCAGCCAATGGGGAAGGCTCTGAGAAGATAGCTGATGAGCCCCATGATGGGGAAGCTAGGAGGAAGGGCAAGAGGAGCTGGTCTGGTAGAGGACAGGGTGAGTGTGGGTAGATGCTAGGGGCACTGTATTGTTGTCTGGAGCAACAGAAAGTTCAAGAGAGTTCCGAATCCCTGTAGAGACCCAGGGAGGAGAGGGCATATACATCTGGACCCATTGTGTAAGATACTTGGTGACAAGGCACATCTTGGTGAACAGGAGCAATGGTCTCCCAGCCCAAGCATTCAAGATCCAGGACCTGGCAAAGATAGCCTGTTTTCTTGCCGTGGCTGGTTTGTCTTAGGAGTGATGATCCAAGACAGCTGTGACAGTGCAGGGTGTACCTACCTGAGAGGCCGCTGTGACTTCCAGGAGTAAAATGGAAGAATGAGGGACCTTCAGGCTGGTAAAGGAGGGGTCCTTTTCCGGACAGCTGAGAGCTGTGGGGGTGTGCAGACGTGAACTTGATGGGCACAGAAAGAGTCAGGTTTGGAAATCACAGGCATTTTCTTAACCCAAGGATCAGTCACCAGACTTCACCACAGCTTTGTGTGAGACCCAATGGAGGATGGAATTGCCTCCCTGTCCCGTGACCACCTGAACTGACCCAGGTCCTCAGCAAGCCCTGTGCCTGGATGGGACCGTGCTCGGAGCCCTGCTGGATTCCAGCTGCGGAGCCTGAGTTTGCTCTCTGGGAACTCTGGAAGAATAAGATCATTTGAAGACTTGGAGGTGTTTGGGGGCCAGTTTGGACCAAGCAGGGACATCCGAGCCTGGCTTCAAACCTTCTGAGCTTGAGAGCCACCGTTACTTTGTAGAACCTAATTTTCGATTTCTCTCATTTCCATACTGCTTCAGTGGAACTTTTGTGTGAGTATCAATCTGGGAGTAGCTCACAGGTGGTGGTCTCTCTGGCCCATGCTTCCACATTCCAACCTGCAAAATTAGTGACAGGATCGGTAAAGAGATGTCTACATCAAAACTGCTCTGACAATCTGGGTATCCCCTGGGAAGCTCCCTGGGGTCGTAGATAGGCTTCTGGATGAGAATGTACACATGTGGTTTAAAATGTGCTTGACAAATATACCCGTCAAGTTGAGCTCTGTTTAACATGCGTAAACATTTCTACGGAGACTTCTTCGAGAAAGAATTGCTAATCCATCCATAAGCTACTGGCTGGATTTTTCTCTCCCCCTCCTTTTCTTTGGCTGATCTAAAAGCCCACTTCAGCTGTTACTTTTGTATTTATGGGATGGCAACCCTCTTAATGAGATTGAAATGAGCAGCTCTGAAGTGCCCCTTCCCAGCTTCGTCTTGAGCCCACATGGTCTGCTGGGGCAGGTACTGCCCCAGCGGGGATTCCTTCTGTCACAGCTGTGGCTGCCTCCTGATTGCCTGTGACATGTGCTGCCTTTTGATCTTGACTGTGTTCTCCTAATCATTTAATCGTTGACAACACAGAAACGTGTTTGACTACATACCATGCATAAAGACCCAGCTCCATTCTTCTGCTGAAGCCGGAGTTGGGGCTGCATGTTCTCTGCAGTAGCGGCAGGAGGAGAAACGTGTTGCTTTCCTGCGCTCGGTGACAGAGGGACTTGGAGATGAGGCAGCTTCCCCTTGCCCTAGAGAGTTGTGAGTAACTGGCTGATGCTGACTGATGGCTTCCCCCGCTGGAGGGAAGGAAAGCAGTGGGAGCTGCCAGGCAAAAAGGGCGATTGACTTATGATGTTTGATGTGCCTGCTCTTCTTTTTCTACTTAGGAATATTTACTTTTTTTTCTTGGTTTTTCGAGACAGGGTTTCTCTGTGTAGCTTTGCGCCTTTCCTGGATCTCACTCTGTAGACCAGGCTGGCCTCGAACTCACAAAGATCCACCTGCCTCTGCCTCCCGAGTGCTGGGATTAAAGGTGTGCACCACCACCGCCCGGCTTACATTTTCTTTTTAATTTAGTTGTGTTTGTGTGTCTGTTAACTTCCCTTGAATCCAAACTGCCTGTGGATAGGACCTGTAGTATTTCATTCATCACCTGTGCTGGATCAGTGAGTGAGTGAGTGAATGAATGAATGAATGAATGAATGAAAACAGTTTTACTAGTGAGTGATAGAGTGTATCTACCTTTGGGGCCTTAGCTAATACCATGTGTGCACACCAAGGCCTGTTGAAAAACTCAGAAGAAAAACATATCTCTTGTGTATGTACGTGCGTGTACAGTGTGTGTGTGCATATAGCATATGCATGTGTGCGCTTGTGTGCATACATGTATGTGTGTATGTATGTTCGTGCCTTGCTCACACACTATTGCATGTCTGTGTAGAGGACAGAGACTACCATCAGGTGTCTCCCGTTATCTCTCTCCACTTTGTTTTTGAGATAGAGCCTCTCACTGAATTTGGAGCCCAAAATGCCAGCTAGATTGGCTAGCCAGGAGCCCCTGGTATCCTCCTGTCTCTGTGTCCCCAGTACTGGAATTACAGACGGGTCCTGCCATGCCCAACTTTTGAATTTTTTTTTAACATGGGTACACTTTATTAACTGAGCCATCTTGCATTGTTTCTTAATTGCACTAAAAATATGCCCATATAAAAATTCTAACATGAATCTAAACAGTATAATCCAAGGTCCTGTAACCAACAAACCTGTTGGAAACCTTTTCACTTTCATTATTTACATTATTACGTCTAGGCTGGCATTGCTTAATTTTCCTTAAGACACCAGTAGTCCAAATTCTAACTTTCCTTAATAGTGTGTCACATCCCAGACCGAACTATCACTATTTCCTGGGAGAATTGGGAGCCAGAGTGGCCGGTGGTTCTCTGTATTCTGTTAACATGTGTGCAGCTCAGGTGAGTAGCAGTCTCTCATGTTGCTGAGAACTCTGAGCAAGCCAGGTAGTGCCATTTTGCTACCTTGGTCACATTGGGACCCTCGCCAGCCACGGACAGACCAACACCTCGAGGGCTGCAGTGTTTTCAATAAGGTCACCAATATCCCAGGCTTTGTGGCTTTGTTGGGCTGTGTCACAGCTTCACTCTGTCATTATAGCAAAAAGGGAGGCAGAGATGAGGTGGTACAACTGGGCATGGCTGTATCCAGTAAATCTGAAATACGTATGTCTTGTGATCTTCAATACTGTGACATATTCTCTTGGATCCTTCTTCCAAACATTTAAAAATGTAAAGCCCATGCTTCAGCTGCCTAGAGCCTGAAAGGCGCAGAACACGCAAAGCTACTGTGTCAGAAGGACTGATGGAGAGCCTGAGATGGGGACCTGGACACAGTGCATCCTTCCTGGAGGAAATCCATTTGCATGATAACCTTGTTGTTCACGATGAATGGTCCACTGATGGACTTCCAATAAGCTGTTCTTTCTTCCATGATGCCCTTAGCTGTAGCGCTCTGCATTTGGCTGTTTCCTTTGGAATCTGTGTAACTTTTTACAGGCTAGGAGTTGTCACTATGAAGTCTCAGTGTTCCATCTGAGGAAGACATACTTCTACAGGCACCCTCTCTGTCTGCATGAGATGGCGTCATGCCTGCTGTGGCTGCTGGTTTAGCTGCAGGGAGGAATTGGGTTTGCACTCGAAAACCATCCTATGGCACTGTATTCGTTGTTCCCTACTGTTACAAAATACCTAAGGCTTATTGCTTTATGAGGAAAAGACATGTTTTGGTCCATAGTTCTGGAGCTTTGAGGGCATCTGTTTGCTTCCATGGAGGACCTCGTGGCAGATGGCATCACAATTCAGATGTTCACATGAACAACTGACGTCTCATGGTGAGTCCAAGCCCAAGAACAGAGATCTAGGAATTGGCTCTTGTATAACAATCTGTTCCCCAACTGATCTCAGGATCTTACTTTATGTCTAAGAGCTGGCATAATCCCAGTGACCCAACCAACTCTCACAGGCCCCACTTCTGAAAGGCCCCGATGCCTAGCAACATTGCCTCCCCGGAAGGCCAAACTGACAGCATGATGAACCACAGTCAAACCACAGCGGCTCCCATGATGCTGAGAGGCCCAACAGGACTGTTGGAAAGGTTCCAGGAGAGGTCTCTCAGCCTCCCTTCCTTGGACAGTTGAGAACCACAGCATTTGTGGGCATGGATTCAGGTCTTTCTCAGGCTTTGTGCTGAGCCTTTGGCGCCATTTTCATTTTTTTATAATAGTGTTTCTCTAGCTTGTGGTGATATTGTGTCCCCCAATATATTGTGCACCCTAATAAACTTATCTGGGGATAGAGAACAGAACAGCCACTAGATAGACATAGAGGCCAGAAAATGGTGGCACACACACCTTTAATCCTAGCCTTCTGGAGGCAGAGATCCAATCCTGATCTCTATGAGTCCAAAGCCACACTGGAAACAACCAGGCATGGTGACACACACCTTTAATCCCAGCACTTGAGATCTCATGTCTTGCTTGGGAAAGACACATGCCTTTAATCCCAAGTGATGGCAGGAAGCAGAAAGGTAGATAAGGTGTGAGGACCAGGAACTAAATTTATTAAGCTTTTAGGCTTTTGGCAGCAGTTCAGCTGAGATCCATTTGGATAAGGACACAGAGGCTTCTAGTTTGAGGAAACAGGATCAGCTGTGGAATTGGCGAGGTGAGGTTGGCTGTGGCTTGTTCTGTTTCTCTGATCTTCCAGCGTTCACCCCAATACCTGGCTCTGGTTATTTCATTTATAAGATCATTTAGCAATTCATCTTACACTGGCTGTGAATGACTGAATCAAAGACATCACAGATCCCCCGGTTTTCCCCATATGTCTAACCAAGCAGCTGGGTGTCATACCTGCTTAAGGCTCAAGAGCAATCCTTGGGACTTTATCCCATTTTTTCCCCCACTTTTTACTCACTTTTGACATGAAATGAGATCCAGAGAAAGTTCAACTTTGAATCACTGGAGACTAACCTTGTCTTATGATGTTGGAATTTCAGGAGTATATTTTTTCTGAAACTCATTCCAGAAATGGACAAAAAATGGAATAAGCAAGGAACCACCTATCTGCTGTTCTTTCCGCCTCTTTGGTAAGTCTCCATCATGGCTTCTGTTTGTCACACACATGCAGAACTAGGAAGCCTGATACTTGTGCTTGCAAAATAAGCACGATGTGTTCACATGTAGATGAAAAGTTATTTTCTTAGAAATTTGAGGAGCAGAATCATCTGTCAATAAACTTTCAGAAGCAAAGTAAAGGACCCCAGGAATGTGAGTGCAACAGAGTGTCATGACTAGTATTTGAGACGTTATTCACAACACCTGTCCCAAACTAAATAAAACATGATCGGCCCATGCAATAACTCCACTCTGCTCCCACATCATGTGTTATCACAGGGACAGGGACACACATGTCTTTGCATTGTTATGGACACATGTGTCAAATTGATCATCCTCCAAAATCTGTACGATCAAAAAGTTCTCAAGTAATTTTAGCCCCTGACATAATCCTCTTCTCAGTTTCAGGGCCTTTTAAGCCATTTTCCATGAATACTGGCAGAAAGTCACCCATGTGTGCAGAGTGGAGTCTGGAATGTGAAACATTGCATGGTCTCAGAATGCAGAAGGAGCTCCCATTTCAAAACAAAGCCAATATTTGGGTTTTCCTGGGCTGCACAATTGCACTTGTCCACAAGTGTCTTCAGAGTTCTTTAATTCACAGGTTTAGAGCAAGGGTCAATGTCTCTGCTGATTTTATGGTTCAATTGCCAAAAATTTGTAAGCTATATGAAAGAGACCATTGCGGTTCTTTGATAAAACGTCATAGTTATTTCTTCTCATCACAGAGGAATATAGACTTCTTAGGAATCATCTGTCTATGCATGCCTCATTTACAACTGTGTCAGCAGGCCCAATTCCTTCCCCAGTCCAAGCTCCCATAAACCTACAAAGGAAACACAAAATCTAGGGAGACGAGCAGAAGGAACCGTTACAACACAGCCGCACCAGTCTTGAGTCTAGTGAATTCCTTCCTTTCTCTTCTCCAGTCTCCTCGGCATAAGGTTGGAAGGCAGGAAAATCCAAGTGACATTTCGAAAATGAGATCTTCACTTTGTTTGAGTTTCTTGGTAGTGGAGACTGAGCCCAAGGTTTCAGATGCACAAAGCACACGACCCACCTCTGATTAGCACTCAGCTACAAGAAGTGAGTCCCAGGGGAACTGGAAAATGGCTGCAGGGATGCTCAGCACTGGGGTTCCCTAGGAACCATTGCAGGGACACACAGCATGGGGTTCCCTAGGAACCACTGTAGGAAGACAGTGTTAGGTACTAAGGTTACATGCATTAGCTGTGGGATATGGGTAGACGGAGGTATAGTACCTGAAGGTCGACACACAGAACAGCGGCACTAAAGGGCAGAGCATCAAGGAACAGTTTATGGAACAGGAAATGACAGGGACAAGCAGTCAGATCTCACACAGAGGACATGGGGAGGCTGTGGTGAGTCCAAGTATCAGGCTCCAATTAATAAAGAACAAACAAGCTGGACAGAGACAAGCCCCTGGCCTATCCACTGGAAAGAGCCCCCTGAGGACAGGGAGTGCCCAGCAAAATATGAGAGTAAAGGAACAGACCGA
Source organism: Peromyscus nudipes (assembly GCA_902168325.1). Taxonomy (NCBI): domain Eukaryota; kingdom Metazoa; phylum Chordata; class Mammalia; order Rodentia; family Cricetidae; genus Peromyscus; species Peromyscus nudipes. The sequence goes on from CABHPH010156217.1 coordinate 18,801, forward strand.
ATGTCTGAACGCAGGTAGTAAATGAACAAAAGATTACAAATAGAATTTACTTTGGCAGTCACTGCTGAACTCTGGAAAAGATATTTTAAGATTGAAGTTAGAGAGGGAGAACATTCAAGGGCCAAAAGAAGGGGACCAAAATAATGGCTCAAATACCCCCAGAAAGAGACAGTTCCTTGTTCATCCAAATACGCGTTTGTTCCTTTTATTGTGTATATTCCTGAAAATCAGGTGGCCACCCCTCCAGGAGGATGTCAAAATGAAAATGGCAAAACGTGGTTTTGGGGTGGTGACCTGCCTGCCAGGTCATGCTGGAAGCATCAAGTGCACTGAAGAAAGTGTTTGTTTTGTTGTGTACCGGAGGGTGGGCTCTGGGGTCATGGTGTCGATAGGTCAGTCTCAGAAGAAAGAACAGCTTCTTACACAGCAGTTTGTGTAGAGAATGGCAACTTGCTGAGTGACCGAGGTCACGGTGGCATTCTGGCTCTGCCATTGTGCTGGCCACATCTATATGGCCATAGCTGCCTCACAGCATCCTGATTTCCTGTGCACAATAACAGTCCGGTGAACTCTTCTGACACCAAGAAATACAACTCACGAGCCCATCTAAGTGTGAAACCCTGCATCATTCGGAATACCTGGCAGGTGTGTTTCCAAGGTGACACAGAGTGGGACATGGCGACAACGAGGTTAGAAATGAGGGCACAAGGAATTTCAGGAAACTATAGAGCTGAAAGTGAAGACATCATTTCTGAGAGGCTGGAAAGCCTTAAAAGCTACAGGATCTGCGGGCTGCTGGGACAATAACGTCATCTAGCTGTATGCTCCACGTACACCCCCATCCTTCTCTCCCCTTGTCTGTTCTCTGTTTTCTTCCCACTTTCTACTGCTTCCCAGAGGACTCTGGAGACAGGATGGATTCCCTCCATGGGAGCATTTCCCACCCTGCTCCACTAATTTTTTGAGACCCAGGTCTGGAGACCACCTTGAGGGGTGACAGGGTAATTCAATTTCCAATCTCATTTAATTCTTTCTCTTTCACTGAAGACAACCAACAAGACACCAATTAGGGGTGACAAGAGGCTGGAGGGAAGCCGAAGTTGGCTACTGTATTGCCTGTGTGTGTTTTCACATTTAGTTCGAACTTCAACCTGGCCTGTCCGCCTTCGAGCGCTTTTAAAAAGAAATAAACTCCATCTCATTACCATCGGATACAATGATGGGGGAAATGGGCTGGAAAAAACCTGCATCTTTCCTGAGCCCTATTTTGTGCTTACAAAGAGAAGGGCAAATTCTTTACTGCTGTGCCAGTCAGCTATTATGTTTAACAATCTAATTAGAAAGGCCGGGTAGCCTATTCCCATTGTAAAAGCTAAGACAGCACACACAAGCACATCCAATTAGACAGCTGTCCTTTATGATGCGAGCTGCCCTCTGGCCAGGTTCTAATGAAGGACCTGCCACTCCAGCCCCTCCCTGCAGCCCCAGGAGATGAGTTTCATCCATAAACTGGGCCAGCTGACAGTGGTGGGGCATTCAGGCCTGCATATCCAGCAAACAGCCATCAGCACTAACCTGCTCCCTGGCACATAGTAGGACACCTTCTCTGAGGCTCCTGCCCAGCCAAGGTTTAACAGTCTCTCGACCAGCGGGTGCTTTTCCACCATACAACTGAGAGATATAACCTCCTTTTGGATTATGGAGCCTGCATGGCTTGTGCAGGTCAGACTTACGCTAACAGGTGGCTATAAATCAGAACCATTGCTTTCCCTCTATGACTATTACATTCTGCATGCCAGGGATGTACATAAGTTGAAACAGACCAAGAGCTATACATTGAGCTGAGTGCTTGCCATGCTGTTTTTTTCCCCTCCCACTACGTATGGCTTAAATTAAGGCACCCTGTGTCGAGCAGATTTCTCACTGTGACTTTGTCATCTGTTTAGTGTTTGGCATGTCCCACAAGGCAGTTGTGGTTAGTCACGAGTCTATTAATTAAAAGGAGATCTGGGAGAGGGCCTACTAAGTGGGCTGATGGACTTCAAATAAAAAGATGCCTTGGAAGGTGTGCATTCGGACATTGGGTGCTCTGTCTGCAGCCTTACTGTCTATATGGGTATTTGTTGGAAGGCAGCTCGTGGGGCGGGGAGGGCGCCATGAGAAGGGTGGAAACGTGCTTTTTAAAGGTAAGCCAAAGAAGTTTTACACTAAGAACAGGAGCATTGCTGAATAGGAGTTGAAACCACAGCAAGGATTCCACTTTTAAAGCTGTGTTTCCAGGGGCTGGAGAGTGAGCTCAGTGGTGAAGGCCTTTGCACACCTGAATTCAGATGGGTGTTGCAGAGCATACCTGTAACCCCAGGGACGAGGAATGGGAGTGGAGACTGCATTCTGGTGGCTTAACTGGCTAGCCAGTCTAGCTGTAGCTGCAAGGTCCAGGCTCAGTAAGAGACCTGCTCTGCTGTTTATCCTTGGCAGAGTGGCTGCACCAGAATTACTGCTGTTTCAGCTACTGACCACAGCTCTGCAATCACTGCCCCCACTGCTCAGGCCTAAGCCTGGAGGGACTTCCGCATCCTGCCAGAACTGCCTCTGCAGCCAAATGTGGTTTTTAACTAAGGCTCTATCATTCTATTCAATCAATAAAGACTGGAGTCAGATACTGGAAGGAAAACCTGCTAGTTCAGAGAGGTTGAAGGGCAACTAGCTGATCTTCCTCCTTCCCTGGCGTCTCAGAAAAAAAAGAGCATCTCTTCCGTTGCTGCAAACCAGAAAGAACCACCGCACTCAAAGTCCCTCCCTACTACTTCCTGTGCATCTCTCTGTCCATCTTCCAGACTCTCTCTCTGACTCTCTATGGTTACTTTCTCTCAACTAGTAGCTGACTCCACCTCCTGACCCAAGGCTGATTTTATTTAATTAATGCAAACTCACGGTTCACAGTGTGATCACATATCCCAAAACACTGTCCCAATAAATAAGGTAAAGAAGGTTAGGGAGAGACACTCAGGGTTGACTGGCCTATAGCACTGACCATGTGCACACACACATAGCAAAGTGGGCCAACACACACACACACACACCTACATTTTCGACTGATTGAAAATGCCTACCTTGTCATGAAGTTGGACCTTACAGAGCAGAAAAACACAAAGGAATTTCTGGAGGAAGAATAGAACATATTCAATCTACTGCAAGTTGGGTAGGGGTGAAGAGTGAGACTATCTCCCTACTCCTGAACCTTAAAGCATCAGGGATCTGTGTAGAAGAGGAGGTGGAAAAACGTCAGGTTGAAAGGAAACTCCATTTCCCTAAATTCTAGTGGTTAGACAAAAACCAGAATTCCCCAGGAACTTGTGAAGCCAGTTTCACTCTACAAAAGGAGCCATTTCCCTTGTCGCTGGCCGAAGGGAAAAATGGCTCTCTGTGGTATGTTTTAGCATACCAGAAAGCATGCTGACCTCCAGATTCCTTCAGTATCACAAGTACCTATTACACATTTTACAGTCCCTGCTGGCATCCGCAGCTCTTCTTATCTCCTTCCCCACCTTAAGTTCTCCAGCTTACGGGATTCCCCCCACCCCCACCTACTTATTTCTTCTTATCACCCTGCTATTCAGCTACGCTCCCTCTCTTTTGCCTGCCCTCTCTTCATCTTCATCTCTCATTCTCCCCTCCGCTCTCTGTCTCTTGCTCTGCTCCTGCCTCTCTCACAGTCAGGTCCAGTTTGCTGGCCATGTTCAGTCCACTACTTTCTCTCTCTGCTCTAGACTCTTCTAGATGTCTCTGGCTGTTCTCTCCCTTATAATTACAATAAAAACCTTCCCCTTCACCACACCATGGAACAGTCATGTTGTCAATTTATATAGAAAGATTGTAAGAGCCAGAGGTGGTGGATGACTTCAAGGAAACAGCCTTTTCCAGCTACAACAAGGCTGATGCAAAAATGAACTCCGAGGCTGTGACATCACGCACAAGATCTGCACAAGGTCAAGCCAGGCAAAATCCTGGCATGGAGAGGGGGACGTGAAGACAAAGTCCTATCCTAGTCAAGAAGCTATGTATAAATGACAGCCTCTAGGAGAGAAAGAAATCAGTTTTCTTCAATGGAGTGCTCTCAAAGTTTTAACATCCTTGCTTCTTTCAAGCTCCAGCCTTTCCCTTCAGTGTTCTCCTCCTCTAAGGACTATTAAAGAAAGCCAACACCCTCTTCTCCCCTAGCTAACTCTTGTCTGCTTCCAAATGGGTCTCTTTCCAAGTTAGACATATTTCTTATACTTCCTGAAATAACTGAGTCTTTTTAATTAATCTCAAGAGTCATCTCCATTCTGACTGCCTTATGTTGATAATACCATACGACTTTAAAAAGCACTAATTTGACATGTAGTCATGGCTGTAAAATCCCCCAGTTATAATGAGTACACACACACACACACACACACACACACACATTCATGTGCAGCACCTTCTGGAAAATGCCTCTCCCAGTCTCCATCTCAATCTTCAATCTTCTCCTCCCAAATCAAAGCATGCTAGAATAGCAAACATCTTAAAGTCTCATATTTTTTAACCTCTGTCCAGAGACAGATGCAGAGAGTGTTTAAATGCTGGCACTTTTTATACAGATCATTTGCATGAAAATGGTCATAAAACTCACTTTCTTGTATATAGGAAAGGAAAAATATCCTGTTTCGTTCTTAAAAGCTTATAGATTGAAGATGAATTTCTAGGTCTTGTCATCCAAACAGGAGGTTTCACTTTACTATGAAAACAATTGCAAGGTACACAAGTAGGCGCAATCAACCAATTCTCTATTATGCATTTGATTGATAATTGCATAGGTTTGTAAGAAAATTGTAAATACATCTATTAAAACAGCTGGAATGATGCCATTGTGAAGACCATTTGTGGTGCCTGTCATTCTCATTGTCCCTGTGACTCATACAGAGAAAGTCCTCTACGTCTCTCCGAGGCTGCAGTTGAAGCCTGGCCACAGGCATGGGAGGGTGTGGGCCCTACCGCAATCCTTCTCCAAAGTCTTTGAACAACTGTGGTCCGAGTAGGACAGGGTTTCTACAGAGCCACTCCCATTAACATGAAATGAAATTTCAAGGAGTACCGAAGGGGAAAGAGGCGTCTAAAATGTCATCCTCCTCATGGACAGGCCATGAGGGCTGGCTCTTATCTTAGTGTGCACATGCATTAGTGAGTGCAGTGGGGACCGGTCCCTGGGAGTTTTGGGATTAAAGACTAAAAAGAACTCATTCTTAGTAATGGTGGAGAGTGCCAGGGATTTTTCACCTCACAAAACAAGCTAATTTTCTCAACTAAGAAATAATGAACAGGACTGAAAATCTGGCAGGCAGCATGGGTGGGGGATGGGGAGATTGGACAGGAGCCTTCTCTTAGTCCGGAGAGCAAAGATGTTTGTGAAGGATGGATTCAAATGGTCATTAAATGATGGAGGTGGGGACATGATCAGTTGGGGTGGGGGTGCATGTGGGTGAAGTAACAATGGGTAGGAGCTGTACCTTAATATTCTACCTGCTTAGGTTGGAGCTCGCTAGTTTTATGTCAACTTGACACAAGCTAGAGTCATCTAAGAAAAAGGAACCCCAATTGAGAAAATGCCTCCATAAGATCAGGCTCCAAGCAAGCCTGTAGGGTATTTTCTTAACTAGTGAATGATGGGGAAGGGTTCAGCCCATTGTGTGTGTGGCCACCACTGGGTTCTGTAAAAAGGCAGTGTGACCAAGCCATGAGGAGCAAGACAGTAAGCAGCCTTATGTTGATAATACTATATGACTTGAAAATGCACTAATTTGTACATATAGTCATGGCTATAAAATCCCCCAGATATAATGAGCATACTCTGGTTTCTGCATCAGCTCCTGCCTCCAGGTTCCTGCCATGTTTGAGTTCCTGCTGTGACTTCCTTCAGTGATGGATTACAATGTAAAGTGTAAGCCAAATGAACCCTTTCCTCCCGAACTTGCTTTTGGTCATGGTGCTTCATCACAGCCATAAAAAATCTAGCTAAGAAAATGTCATTAATCCCTAAAGAGCCACCTTCTAAATTTATCTTCAAAGACACCCAGGGCATTGCCACTGTAGAAAACACAGGGTTCCTTTAAAAATCAGTCACCTCAAATGACACCTTGGCCTTGCTGGGTAAGTACCCATTGTGTGGTTCTCATGTCAGAGGTAATGTGGCACATTGCACCTGGAAACTGACCAAGTGTGGGGGAGCTGTTTAACGCTGAGTGAATGGACAACTTATTTCAGGTACCCCTTTTCCTCTGTGTGGGTGTACTTAGAAACACTAGGCAGTTTGGACTATCTACCACCGTGTTAGCTTTATGTTGCTGTGACAAACTGCCCATGAGAAACAGCTTACAGAGAAGAAAGGCTCATTTCAGTTCTGTTGCTGGAGCACCTTTGGTGATATAGAACATCACTGCATGGGTGTGTGGCGGAGGAAGCTGCTCACCATACAATAGGCAGGAAGCCAGAAGAATGAAGGACTGGGTCCCAGTGTCCACTTTAAGGATGAACCTTCAACGCCCAACTTCCTTCCAGTCCATCCCATGTCCTTAAGACACCACCACCTGCCAATAGTGCCACAGGCTGGCAACCAAGCTTGCAGCACCTTGGCCTTCGGAGGTCATTTCAGATCAAGCATTTTTCTTTTTCTTCTTACCTGATTGTGAGGTTTTCAGAAGATACGGGGAGGCAATGAGCTTTGTAAAGCATTGATGCTGAGGAAGGCCTTTCCAAACGTTACAAGAGACATCTATCTACGGTAGCTGCAGTCATTATATCCTAGCACATCCTGAGTGGGAGGAGGAGGAGGGCATTTGGCCTGTTGAGATCAGGACTCGCCCAGGAGAACACTGCAGACACTCCAGGAGCCACGATGGAGTGGCCTCCTCGGCAAGCGGAAAGTGATCCCCAACTTCTGAGTCCTATCACGCACAGTGGAGTGCAGTGTGTCAGATTTTAACACATGTGTGTCACCAGGGGATCTTGTAACATGCAGATGCTGTTCCAGTCAGTCTGAGGTAGATTTGATTCTGCATTTCTAATATCCCCCCACCATCTTCTCCGTGAAACGTATACATTCATAGGGAACATATCTTCTGATTGTTTTCCAGACTCGTTAGTGTTTATGTTCTCTCTCTCTCTCTCTCTCTCTCTCTCTCTCTCTCTCTCTCTCTCTCTCTCTCTCACACACACACACACACACACACACACACACATACACACACACACACACACACACACACACACTCATACATGTACAGCTATTATCAGGAAACTTCAGACAGTAGACTGAGCTCAGTGGTGAGGTCAGAGGACACACCAGTGCATGGAGAAGCCACTGTCACACAGCTGCTTGAGAGTCTCCGTTTGAAAGAGCCTAGCAAGTCACAAGGCTGTTAAATGTAGAACATGAATTTCCCAAAAAACAAAAACACTTATGGCATCTTTGCTTTAAAAAAAATGATTCATCATGGTGTCTCTCTCCCTGTTCTTCCACTCTGCTCCTGATCTAGCTGGGGCCTCCTGCTCCCCTAAGCTCTCTTTCTCCAGACCCTTGCCCTCCATTACCCCACCTCCACCCCCAGTTTGCTCATGTAGATCTCATCCATTTCTCTGTCGTTGGGTGATCCCTGTGTCTTTCTTAGGGTCCTCTTTACTAGGTAGCCTCCCTGGAGTTGTGAGTTGCAGTCTGGTTATCCTTTGCTTTACATCTAGTATCCACTTATGAGTGAGTACATACCATGTTTGTCTTTCTGACTCTGGGTTGCCTCACTCAGGATGATTTTTTTTCTAGTTCTATCCATTTGGCTGCAAACCTCATGATGTCATTGTTTTTCTCTGCTGAGTAGTACTCCATTGTGTACATGTACCACATTTTATTTATCCATTCTTCAGTTGAAGGGCATCTAGGTTGTTTCCAGGTTCTGGCTATTACAAATAATGCTGCTGTGAACACAGTTGAGCATGTGTCCTTGTGGTATGATTGAGCATTCCTTGGGTGTATGCTCAAGAGTGGTATAGCTGGGTCTTGAGGGAGGTTGATTCCCAATTTTCTAAGAAAGTGCCATATTGATTTCCAAAGTGGCTGTACAAGTTTGCATTCTCACCAACAGTGGAGGAGTGTTCTCCTTGCTCCACATCCTCTCCAACATAAGCTGTCTTCAGTGTTTTTGATTTTAGCCATTCTGATGGGTGTAAGATGGTATCTCAGTGTTGTTTTCATTGGCATTTCCCTGATGACTAAGGATGTTGAGCAATTTCTTAAATGTCTTTCAGCCATTTGAGCTTCTTCTGTTAAGAATTCTCTGTTTAGCTCTATAGCCCATTTTTTAATTGGATTGTTGGATATTTTGGTGTCTAATTTCTTGAGTTCTTTATATGTTCTGGAAATCAGCCCTCTGTCAGATGTGGGGTTGGTGAAGATCTTTTCCCATTCTGTAGGCTGTTGTTTTGTCTTGTTGACCGTGTCCTTTGCCCTACAAAAGCTTCTCAGTTTCAAGAGGTCCCATTTATTAATTGTTTCTCTCAGTGTCTGTGCTACTGGTGTTATATTTAGGAAGTGATCTCCGGTGCCAATGCATTCAAGACTACTTCCTCCTTTCTCTTCTATCAGGTTCAGAGTAACTGGATTTATGTTGAGGTCTTTGATCCACTTGGACTTAAGTTTTGTGCATGGTGACAGATATGGATCTATTTTAAGTCTTCTACATATTGACAGCCAGTTATGCCAGCACCATTTGTTGAAGATGCTTTCTTTTTTCCATTGTATAGTTTTAGCTTCTTTGTCGAAAATCATATGTTCATAGGTGTGCGGATTAATGTTGGGATCTTCAGTTTGGTTCCATTGGTCCACATGTCGGTTTTTATGCCAGTACCAAGCTGTTTTTATTACTGTAGCTCTATAGTAGAGCTTGAAGTCAGGGATCTTGATGCCTCCAGAGGTTGTTTTATTATACAGGATTCTTTTGGCTATCCTGGTTTTTTGTTTTTTCATATGAAGTTGAGTATTGTTCTTTCCAGGTCTGTGAAGAATTGTGTTGAGATTTTTATGGGGATTGCATTGAATCTGTAGATTGCTTTTGGTAAGATTGCCATTTTTAATATGTTAATCCTACCTATCCATGAGATGTTTCCATTTTCTGACATTTTCTTCAATTTCTTTCTTCAGGGACTTAAAGTTCTTGTCATACAGGTCCTTCACTTGTTTAGTTAGAGTTACTCCAAGCAAGGTATTTTATATCATTTGTGGCTATTGTAAAGGGTGATGTATCTCTGATTTCTTTCTCAGCCCGTTTGTCATTTCTATATAGAAGGGCTACTGATTTTTTTTTTTAGTTCATCTTGTATCCTGCTACATTGCTGAATGTGTTTATAAGCTCTGTGAGTTCCTTGGTCGAATTTTTGGGGTCACTTATGTATACTATCATGTCATCCACAAATAGTGAAAGCTTGACTTCTTCCTTTCCAATTTGTATCCCCTTGATCTCCTTATGTTGTCTTATTGCTCTGGCTAGAACTTCAAGTACTATATTGAATAAGTATGGGGAGAGCAGACATCCTTGTCTTGTTCCTGAATTTAGTGGAATTGCTTTGAGTTTCTCTCCATTTACTTTGATGTTGGCTGTTGGCTTGCTGTAAATTGCCTTTATTATGTTTAGGTATGTTCCCTGTATTCCTGATCTCTCCAAGACCTTTATCATGAAGCGGTGTTGGATTTTGCCAAAGGTCTTTTCAGCATCTAGTGAGATGGTCATGTGGTTTTTTTTTTCAGTTTGTTTATATGGTGTATTACATTGACAGACTTTCGTATGTTGAACCACCCTTGCATCCCTGGGATGAAGCCTACTTGATCATGGTGGATAATTATTTTGATGAGTCTGCCAATATTTTATTGAGTAGTTTTGCATCAATGTTCATGAGGGAGATTGGTCTGTAGTTCTCTTTCTTTGATGAAGCAGAATGCTAGAGAGGTCCCCAGAAATCCACAAAGATACCTCTACTGTAGACTACTGGCAATGGTCGAGAGAGTGCCTGAGCTGACCTGCTCTGGTGATCAGATGGCCGAACACCCTGGCTGTCATGATAGAACTCTCATCCAGTGTCTGATGGAAGCAGAAACAGAAATCCACAGCTGAGCCCCTGGTGAAGCTCCGGGAATCCAATCAGTGAGAGAGAGGAGGGATTGTATGAGCGAGAGATATTGAGACCATGATTGGAAAAAGCACAGGGACAAATAGCCAAACTAGTGGAAATGCATGAACTATGAACCAATGGATGAGGTGCCCCCATGGAACTGGACCAGGCCCTCTGGATAAGTGAGACGGTTGATTAGCTTGAACTGTTTGGGAGGCCCCCAGGGAGTGGAGCCGGGACCTGTCCTGGGGCCTATGCTGGGACACTTTGCTCAGCCTTGGTGTAGGGAGGAGGGGACTGGACCTGCCTGGGCTGAGTCTACCAGGCTGGGCTGACTCCCCAGGTGAGACCTTGCTTTGGAGGAGGTGGAAATGGGGGTTGGATTGGGGAGGGGAAGGCTGGGGAGTGGGAGGAGGGAGGACGGGGGAATCCGTGGCTGATATGTGAAATTAAGTTAATTATAAAATTTAAAAAAATAAAAAATGATTAACTGATATAGATACATTACTTGGGGTAAAATTATTCTTTTAGAGGTCTTTGTTTGGTTTAAGGAAAGGAGCAAATAAATAGAGATAAACAGATAAATTAAAATGTAAGGATTTTATCAGGCATGGGCTACATGCACTAAGGGACACTTTGGAGGGACGCTGGGACTATACCATGTCCTTCATGTTGAGTGAGGATGGACAGGAGTGTCCTGATGAGACAGAATTTCTAGACAAAGGTGACCCTCTGAACAGAGCCTGCCCCTACTTAGCTAGGATCCCTGTCTCTTTAGGATCCGCTGTCCAGGTGTGGCTTTGATCTCAGGCTTCCAATGAGTCACAGGTTCCCCCTTCCTCCTCCTTCAGCAAGGAAATAATTTCAGCGACAGTCTCAAATGAATCTCAAGACATTGGCTCACCCCTCAGATGCACAAAGATCAGTAACTTACATGCATGGAGCTCTCACCATTTGGGTTGTGATAATGGGTAGAGCTGACCTTTGATGTTAATGAAGTCAATGCAAAGCTGCACAGGTGGACAGAGCTCCCAGCTAGGAATGAATAGTCTTGTACCCAAAAGGGAGAGGAGAGGATTTCTTTCACCCATAATACAGCCTTTCGCAAGCTCAGACTCACACACACACCTTGGCTTCCAGACCTCATTATGATAAGCCATCATGTGGAAAACTGTGATTCTGATGAAATTGGAACAAATGCTATAAAAAAGGTCAGAAAAATCATGTATGGCAGAGCTTAGCTTTCACTGTAGACTTCTTCAAAGACCTTTGCTCATCACTAAAGCTGCGATGATATGTCAGTGCTGTTGAAAATGAGGACCCTTTGTAACAAATGCAACCTCAGCTTTCCAATGGGGTTTAGGTCTGGGAACACTCAAAGTGCATCTCATCTCCTATTGTTTAGATTGGCAGAAATTCTTATTTTATATGGTTTCATTTCAAGGGGGTTGATTGGAGGACTATGGAGGGGAGCCCTTGTCTGTGTATTCTGGGGGGAGTATTTACATTTTTCCCCTTGGTCTTACTGAACCTGTAACTCTGCTTTCCAGTAGTAAAATTCACCACTTCATTCCTGCCATTTGTGACTAAAATCTGGTGCCAAATTATCTCTCTATGGTTTCATTAGTATGAAAGAGACCTACCATTCCATCAAACCCTCCTTAAAAAAATCCACCATCTGTGTGCAGTTTTGTATTGGCACATTTATGGTCCAAATTGACAAGAATCTGGCCCTGTCACCTGGGAGTTTCAGGTTGAGAGTGAGAAGAAGAAAAGAGTCAATCATACACATTGTGCATAGACATGTGAGCTAAAGAAAAGCTGAGAATCAGCTAAGGCTTCCCAGGCAGAGTTGGCTCTTGTTTGCCTGCCCAGCCTTCATCTTCCCTTCTTTTCCTCTAATATGTTTTTCTTATCTACCTGTCCTTGCTCTCCATCCATCCACCCACCTACCTACCCATCCATCCATCCATCCATACATACATACATACATACATACATACATACATACATACATTCACATATCCCATCTATCATCCATCCATTCATCCATCCATCCATCCATCCATCCATCTATCCACATATCCACTCACCCATCTATCATCCATCCATCTATCCACCCACCCACCCATCCTTCCATCCATCTATCCATCCACATACCCATCCATTCATCCATCTATCCATCCATCCATCCATCCATCATCCATCCATTCATCATCCATCCATCCACCCACACATCCTTCCATTCATCTATCCATCCACATACCCATCCATCCATCCACCCACCCATCCTTCCATCCATCTATCCATCCACATACCCATCCATTCATCCATCTATCCATCCATCCATCCATCCATCATCCATCCATTCATCATCCATCCATCCACCCACACATCCTTCCATTCATCTATCCATCCACATACCCATCCATCCATCCATCCATCCATCATCCATCCATCCATCCATCCATCCATCCATCCATCCATATACACAGGACTACAGAACATAAAAACAGCTAAATATCATATGTAGCAAGTCTTTTTATAGCCTTGGAGGTTGTTGATCTGATTTTGATACATTTTGATTTGAATGGTTTAAGTATCTCTCTGTATCAATATCTGGATGGATTCTTTAACAAGGTGTTGTTGATGAATTCAGATTAGAGAATTAGATCTAGTCAAGGAAAAACAACCTTTCGTAGTTATACTTTTGGATATCCTTAGAGGGTTTACATAGTAATGTTAATTTATTTTGGCTCACAAAACAAATTGTGTGGTCTCTTAGCCAAGTTTGGTTAAGGAATTAACTTCTGGCTTGATAAAGGCTAGGCTTCTTTGGTGCTAATTTTTTTGGCCCACTGAGGTATTATTTTATTGTTTCAAAGCTGTTACTAGTCTTAATAGATGATCTAGATTTCTTCAAGCTCTCTTGAATTCCGTGCCTTTATCAATAGTTTATTTGTGGAAATGGTTTATGCCTTTCATACATGCAAGTAAATGCCTGACAACAATTATGTACAGGCAGATGGCAGTCCCAGAGGGTCGTCTCAGTCTGCTCTCTGTCTGCTGTGAGCACTGACTGTCCATGTTTCCAGGAGACAGGAGGATGATTATGTTTCTTTGTTCTCATTTACTTTCTCATCCCAAGAGTCACTTTCTAACGGTAGCTAAGTTGAAGAGGAATCACTGTCAGATGGACACTAAATACTGTTGGACAGCCCGCTGGTACCAGAAGCTTGCACCAAACATACCCAGTCTATGAGTATTATTTCTTCTATTTAATTATATTATTATATGTATACAGAGTTCTTGTATCTTGGGTATGGAATGATCCCCAAAGGCCTATATACATTATTCTTGGGTCTCCTTCTTGGGCTACTGGGAACTTAACCAGCCTATGAAAAGTCTTCAGGTCACTGAGGTCATGCTATTGGAGGAGTGTGGAATCTTTGTGTCTTCCACTTCCTTCTCCCTGTGCCTCTGTGAGGAGAGAAGCTTTGCCAAAAGAGATGCTTCACATAGGTCCCAGAACAGTGATGCCAATGGCCACAGACGGAAACTTTGAAACCCTTTCTCCCTACAGGTTGGTTGTCTCAGGTGTGTGTGAGAGCAGCACACAGCTGGCCAAGAGTTCATAGATCAGTAGAATGCCCAGCTCTGAGTCTTGCCTGCTCTTGGCCTGAATCCTTCCCTCACTTTTAAGAATCGTACTCACTGTCTCAATATGTTTCAGTGCTGTACCCATGCTGGCCTACAAATGTCCATGGACTGGTCTATTTCATCTGGCTCCCAGCTAGGATCTTTTTCTGAGGGAAGTCCTGATGAGTTGATGTTTGAGACTGAGCAGGGCCTGGATTTATAAACTAGAGCTCTGTCATCATCCCAGGTCAGGGTGAGTTTGATTGTGTTTAGTCACCTTTTCCCTCTCTCCTCATTTGGCCAGAAAAGAGTCACTATTTTCTGTTTTAATTTTTATAAAGATCTATTATTTATGTATGTGTGTGTGTACGTGTGTGAGAGAGAGACAGACAGAGAGAGAGAGAGAGACAGAGACAGAGACAGAGAGAGAGATATGCATGTATGTGTGGGCACCCTTGATGGCCAGAAAAACACATCAGATTCCCTGGAAGTAGACTAGTAGGTGGTTGTGTGCTGCCAGATGTTGGCACTGGGAACAGAATTCTGGTTCTCTGCTGGAACAGCAAGTGCTCTTAATCAGGGACCCCTCTCTCCAGTGCCCACTGTTTTCTTTTATGGTGCTATAAAAGATGCTTTCTGGATCAAACTTGCATTTTGGAAGTTATCCAATGGGAATGTATTCTCTTTCTGCTGTCTCAGTAATGAGCACTATTTCTAAATGTATTTGTTCCTTCTAAAATTCTCTGAGAAAGTGTGACCCTAATGAGTTCAAATACTAACAAAAGAATAATAAACAAAAGGGCTCTTTAACACAGGGGCCATTTCCTGCCATACACTCTTAGTACAATACATAATAGCTATTTAAATGTCAGCATTGAAACTTTGGGTTTTGTAAAATAGCTGTAAGGTAGGTACTCAAATATTTGACTCAAATGGCTTCTTGATTTAAAAACAGTATTTCTGGGGTTGGAAAGATGGCTCAGTGGCGATGAATACTAGCTGTGTAATCTTGAGGACTGGAGTTCTCATCCCAGCACACAGGAACAAGCCGGGGAGTCCCCCAAATGCCTGAGGAATACTATGCTCCTGTGGCCTCCAAGGGAACGCAGGAGTGCATGTCTACTCAGGCAAACACACCCCCCACACACACACACACACGTACATGCACACACTCAGACACATTCTCACTGAGACCCACACTTACACATAAATAAATAAAATAAATCTTTAAGAAAAGGCCTTCTTTTTATTCTTCATATAACCAGCTTTAAAATTTCAGTTTCCAGTGGCAGGAAAAAAAAACCTTTACAAATTTAGATTTTTCACTGGCTGGATGCAGGATCTCAGTTCTGTTTCCTTTCATTTCAGCCCTGAGAATAAGGTATATTTTGATCCCTATTTTATAGATGAAAAGGGTCTTCGTAACTTATTTGAGGCCACACAGCTAAGTGTAGCGAAGCCAGGGCCACACCATACTTCCGGTTCCAACATCCTCCAATTACAACCCCAAAGGGAAGCTGCTCATGAATTTCTCTTCAGCCACTATCCAGGATGACTCAGGAACAGCTTGATGGCTAGGTGTGAGTAAAAGTCTTCTAAACAGTACAGAGGTCAGCCTGCTGTAGCATGATCTCTTTAAGGACTGTATCAGATCCTGGAAGACTACGATCTGAGTGCTTCTGTTATGGCTGACATTTTGGCCATGCTTTATAGATGCTTGAGACACTGAATTACGTGTTTCCATGTTGTAGCGAGAGGTTTGCCTTGGAGGAGCGCGCGGGGCCCTTCATTTTAACAACTCGGGATTAGAGTGTGGTAATTTATGCTTCAGTGCTCAGAAGCTTTATTTTTTGTTCTGGTTTAGTCCCTTTTACAGCTCGCCACCTGAGTGTTTTGGAGAGCTTTGAGGATGCCTTGCAGGTTTGCTTTGGCACCAGCTGGACAGACTTTGCCCTGACTGTGGCAAGCACCCCCATTAGCAGCAGATTTAATGCAGTTATTTTCTGGTCATAAAGAGCTAAAGACTTTTGAATCCGTGATTATTTTATTAGATCCATATTTTGTTTTATTTTATTAGCTCCGATTCCTTAGCAGGCTATATTATGGCTCCTATGAACACATCCTTTTATTAAATTCTCATGAACACAAACTTTTGGACAAGGCTATTAATTGAGGTCTGTGATTTTTGCCAGATCATTTCTAAGTCTTCAACACAAATGCTCCCTCTGTGCTGTGGAGCAGTCCAAAATAACTATTTCTTTTCTTTTTCTATGAGCATGGCCACTGTGGAAAGAGGATGTGCAGCCACTGAACATAATTATTCTCCTTCTGGATTGTCTCAACTGTGGTCAGGCAGTCTTTAGATCCCCAATGCCTAGTCCACAGGCTGTGGTATTTTATTTTTGTAAGAACCAGCCTTTGTTTTGGTTGAATTCTCCAATTCATTTTTCATCACGTATTCAAAGGGGTTTCTTATTTTCCAGTTTATTGTCTTCATTCAAAACACTGGGGGGAAAAACCCTTCCCAAATTTAACCTCTGTCTTCCTCTTCCTTTGGACCACTTGAACCGTTCCCTGTGAAGTGGATGAGATTCCAGTGTGTGAGACAGCAACACAGCCATGTCCCTGCAAACCTTCAATCATTAGCCAGCCAGCCATCTCGCCTTGGAAAATTGCTCAGAAACCCTGAGATGTAGGCTGGGGTTGGAGAGGGGTGCTTTCCAATTACTGTTTTTCACCAACCTGCCCATGAATGCCATGAAGCCACTGTAATGGTCTTGCTAATTTGATTTCCTGCACATAAACAAACTTGGCTACTCTTTGAAGTTCCCAAGATAGGTATGAGGAGTTTCAGCTTGCGATAACTCAACCCCTCGCAGAAGGCTAATTCATCTTTTTTTTTTTTCAAAATAAATCAGTAAAACAGAAGTTAATTAAAGTATAAACAATGGGCAGTATTGTGGCTGAGAGAGTCAGCAAAGGAACCCTTGCAACTCTTTGTGTAATGGATATTACCTGATTACACTCTGGGCAGGGTGGAGTTTAGGAAAGATCGAGTTACTTAGTTCTTTCCCTTCTTGCTCTGAACTTAAAAAAGAAGAAGAAGAAGAAGAAGAAGAAGAAGAAGAAGAAGAAGAAGAA
>CABHPH010156218.1:10670-56180 GCA_902168325.1 Peromyscus nudipes
AGAAGAAGAAGAAGAAGAAGAAGAAGAAGAAGAAGAAGAAGAAGAAGAAAAAGAAGAAGAAGAAAGAACTCCATGCGGCCTCTGGACCAGGCTGGACCAAGGCTCCTCATCAAACACCCAGGGCCCACCCCCACTCCAGGACCTGTGCAGCAACCTTGGCCTCACCCAGGATCCATCCCTCCCTCGTCCCAAAGCACATGCTCCCCTCCCCAGTCTCTGCACACAGTCCATTCTCAGCTCCTCCCACCCAGGTGGAAAAACTCATTCACTCCCAAGACCTCAGGCCACTGGTGCCTTCTATTCATCTGTCACTTGTCAAAGCCAGCATGGGGAGGCCACAGCAAACCAGGCAGGCAGAGCCCTGCCCTCATGGAGCTTGAACTCTGGAGAGGAGCCATAAGACAGAGGCTTGATTAGGTACCTAGTGTCCCATTGGGAATAACCGTCTTGAGCAAACACTATCAGGAAGATGCCTGAGAAGAGGTCCTAGGTGTCAACACTTTAGAATTGCCAGAGGACATCCATGAGGAGGTGGCATCACAGACGTGATGGAGATGAGGAGGGAAGGCTTTGGGGCTATTTAAGAAAGGACATTTCCAGGCCAAAGAAAAAGCAGGTGACCAACCAGACGGTGCCCCGTCTGCTCACTAAGCAGTAGAGAGGGGAGGCCAGTGAGGCTAGGAGAGACACAGGAAAGAAGATGTGATCAAAAGATACAGGGACTCGATCCTTAGATCCTTGTAAGGCACTGAGGCTCTCTGGCTCTTCCTCTGAGAGAGTGACAAAATGGTGGAGGTGCTCGGAGCAGAGGAGCAATGTCCCCAAAGTGAAGTGGGGACAATGCTGGCTGCAAAGATGTCCAGAAGCCACTTAGCTGCAGTCATGGAAACGCCCCATTCCTCAGCAAGGGCTGTCTTTCATTTCTCTGTGTATGAACCAGTCATCTAGCATGAATGGATGAATGGATGCGTGGCTGGATGTCGGGGAGCA
The DNA here is from genome assembly GCA_902168325.1 of Peromyscus nudipes. Classification (NCBI taxonomy): domain Eukaryota; kingdom Metazoa; phylum Chordata; class Mammalia; order Rodentia; family Cricetidae; genus Peromyscus; species Peromyscus nudipes. Next base: position 11,661 of record CABHPH010156218.1, read on the forward strand.
CAGGAGTTACCACTACCCCTTTGGTGCATCCTGTGTCTAGAAGGGAGACTACTGAGCCCTTGAACTTCCTTTTCCAGGGGTTTAGCACTAAAACTCAGGAACAGAACCTCTCCTTCCCTGACGTCCTCCCAGTCTGGAGGCTCCTCTGGGAGCCTAGCTGAAGTGAAAGGGAACTATTTTGGTCCTCACCTCCTTGACAGTGGCTTCAAGGGAAGTGCGGCTTTGGGAAGATTCCTTTGCCAGTGAAACGGCACATTTTAATTTTAGGTTAAGTGTTCTAAGCCACAATTTTCTCAGCAACAATTAGGTGCCAGACGTGTCTTTAAAAATATCCAATTCCAGGAGATGGAGGTGGAGCCTTAGCTGAGGGGGTGGGCCGCCCCCTTTCTGAGCAGGGCAGAGTCCTGCCCACACTTGAGAGGACCACAGGCCAGCCTGTACTCACATGTGTTTCTGGTGTGCACACACATGCTCTCAGCCTCTACAGTCTGTACTGTGGCCCTATGGGTGGGTGGAGGCCCTGAGCATGGCAGATGTCTGGGTGTGATTTAAAAGCACACTAGTTGTTAGGACTGAGGACAGGGCAGTACACACAGGGCCTGAGAAACACAGGCATGTCTTTTCCTCTCAGCTCTGGAGCCCAGAGTCTCAACTCACTGGAAGAAACTAAGGGGCCGGGAAAGGCCAGGTGGAGCATGCCTGTAATCCTAGCACTCAGGAGGTAGAGGCAGGGGGATCAGGGCCTGGAGTTCATGAGATTCTTCAGAGAGAGAGAGAGAGAGAGAGAGAGAGAGAGAGAGAGTAGCCTGCTCTGTGTAGGTCTCCCATCGCTCCTTCTCAGATGATGTCATTGAAAAGTCTTCAACTTAATTCCATCTGTAAAGAGCACATCTCAACCTAAGTCCTTCTCCCATGTGGCCGGGGCTAGCATGAAGACCTGTCTCTTGAAATCCCCTAGAACACCATCAAGTGCCGGCTGTGGTCAACAGTAGGTCCCCAGCAACACCTCTCAGCCCTCCGCAGCCAGCGCAGCCTTCACAGAGCTGCCTTCCTCTACAACCGGCCACTTTCCTGTCTCACCCACCCAAGGTCTTGCTAGTTCAGTGTCCCAGAGCACCATGACGTCACCCTGACACTAGGAGGTCAGCTCTACCAGGTAGCCACCCTCAGGGCCTGGGAGAAGGGGACCCCAGTGACACCAACTCTGAATCTGCTGCCATCCCCTCCTCCACCTGCTCCCTCAGCCCCAGTTACCAGTCAACCACCAACTGTCATCAGTATGATTTCAAGATCCCTCAGGACCTCCTCCAGTCCTGTTGCTCTCTCCTTCCCTCGGTCCTAATGTGTCCTCATTACCTCCCTCCTCCCTTCCCTCACATTATCCTCTGCACCCTAGACGCAAGTCCTCTCCTCTGACCATGGGCTGCTATTTTTGAGGGTCGCATCATCACAAGAGCTTTGAGATACAATTAGTGCCACCTCCTCCTGGAAGCCCCCCTCATTCTTCTCCACTCCACCCCCAGGCTGGGTTGGTACCTCCTTTATGTTCCTTCTAGGCTTCCTCACTCATAGGAGCACCCTGGCTCATCAAATCACTGCCATTTCTGACCAAGATACCTAGCCCTGGCCTGCCTTCACTGATGGGTCACTGACAAGTCCACACACAGAAGATGTCTGTCTCCTTCCTGTCCAGATACTAGGCCTCAGCCAACTCACCTGTTACCCACAATTAAGTTCAGGTCATCAAAGATAAGGATGAATTCCAGCCCACTGTGGGCAGCACCATTCCCTAGGCACAGGGTCTTGAACTGTATAATAGTGGAGAAGTCAAGCTGACAGGGAGCAAGTGAGCATCTGTACATTTGCTTCTCTCTGTTCTGTACGATGTGTGTGATGTGACTAGCTGTTTGAAGTTTCTGTCTTGACCTGCCACAATGATGGTCTATAATCTGGAATTGCAAGCTGAAATAAATTTCATTTTCCACTATATAAAAAAGAAGAAAAGATAAATGAGTGGATGTCATTGCCATAAGAATGCATAACAAGAAAATGTGATATGTATACACAAATTTTTTATTAGCCATAGCAAAGTAAGACACTATGTCATTTGCAGGGAAATGTATTATTCCATTTGGTGGAATGAGAGATTGCCATGATAAGTGAAATAAGCCAGACTCAGACAGAAAGCATTACAAGTTTTCTCTCACATGGAGAGCCTAGGTACTTATACACAGGTGTGTGCACATGTACACAAAGCATGGGAGGAGACTGGTAGGAGGGGGATAGGAGAGGGCGATGAGGCGACTGTGGTCAAATTGCAGCATGTATTTGAGCAGACTGTCATGAGGGAACCTGTCTCTTTGTGAATGAATACACCTAACAAAGAAATTTATGCTTTTGAAAGGAAGAAAAGACCTTTAAACCATGAGCCAGGATTCACAGAGGGGCTTGACAAGGCCTTAAATCTGCATTATTTTTTCCTCTTTTCTTCCCCCATAGAAGGAACACCAACCCCGGTCCTCAGGGCTCTAGGCTGCACTTGAGAGAAAGGCAATAGGAGGCTCCTTGTGGGAGCTCCGGAGGTACCAGCTTTGTGAGTCTCCTGTCTATCTCCTGTAGGTAGGTGGGAGGGGCAGGCTCCAGCTGGAGCTGGCCCTCAGAACTGGAGGGGGTTCTCTCATGAGGCTTCTCCAAAGACCCAAGCAGGTGCTTTATACAAAGAAACTGAAAACAAGCATCCATGAATTTAACACCCTGCTTCTAGGAATAAAGGTGGGGGGGGTGCCGAAGGAGCCAGCAACCCAATAATAGCAATGGCTTTTGAAGGCGTTGGAAAGGAAAGCCCTCCCTGCTTCTCACAGGCCCCACCTTGTTCCCAAATCAACATTTCCCAGCTGAAGTGAGGCACACACTCGCAGCTTCCATAAATATTTGCTGAGAGACCACCATCTCTTCTGTGGGACAGCAGAGCCCATCGGGCCCTAGGGTGACCCTGAACAGGTTCTTGCTGTACCACTACAAGCCTGCCTGCTGGGCCTCCTTCCCTCAGATCTCTGAAACACCCTTCATTCAGCGGGCCATAGTGCACAGGTGAGGTCACAGCCTCATGGCCCATGGCCAGGCTGAGAGTGAAGGACATAGACAGCCTGGGAAGCTGGGACTGTCCCTTTCTTGCTCTGTAGCAAGGGATGCCTGCCTGCAGTGTTAGGTAAAACTTGAAAGACCCAACATGGCATCTCCTTGGAGGAGCCTGCTGGTTCCATCTCTGAACCCCACAGCTTCCCTGGTTTCCTTCAGTCTCAGGTAGTAATGTTTATCTATTTGTCTGCTCCCATCTGCCTGGGAGCTTCTGAGGGACAGGAACATGGTGACCTGAGGACCATGCTAGGCCTGGCATATACTAGTTCCTCAGGAAGTGTGAAGAGAATTGGTGAGTAAATGAATCAGTGAATGAGTGAGTGACTGAATAGGTGTAAGAGGCACTTCACCTGCTTGCCAACACCATGGTCAACAGCAGGAAGAACACAGGCCCCGGTGACCTTGGTAGGCTCCATGACCAGCCCGGCATCAACATTTAGCGAGGACTTGAGCACAGGTCCTCATCTCAATGACTCCCAGGGTCCACTGTGGAGTTTCATCAGCCCCTCCAGCACAGAAGGAGCCTATGACCCTCACAGGAGCTGTGAGCAGGTCAGCAGAGCCTATGGGTTTGGGGGAAAGCAGGGGTCAGAAGAGGCTCCCTAGCCAAAGACAGGACCTTGAGCCAAGAAGGCAACAGTGAACTCAGAACTTGGAAGATTGTTAGCTCCATGCCAATGTCACACGCAGGCTCTGACCAGACAAGACATAGCTTCTTCAGAGACAAGCAATCCCCACATTGACAGCATCTGGCTTCATACCAGGGTCCAGCACCAGCACCCCCAGAATGCTCCCAGGTGAGGCCATGGGAACAGGCAGGGAAATGCCTTCCCTAGCCCCTACCCTCAGTCATGATTCATCCTTTCTCTAGTACACTGCCCTATAGGACTTCCAGACATCACTACTCATCTCTAAAACAGTAAGAGGGTCCCTATGCAGGCCCCCTCTCTCTTTATTATTATTATTATTATTATTATTATTATTATTATTATTATTATTCACTCCCTCTTTCTCAAGCTGAGTTATTTTGCTCAATTTCCCAAAAAAAAAGAAACCACTGCTTGGTGAATGCCCCATGTCATCCCCGGTGTCTGGTTCCAGAGCCCCTGTATGGTACTCTGTGGCCTCCTGGGAGCAGCAGGAAAATGCCAACCTTTGGGGATGAACTCCTGAGACCAAGCCAAGGAAAGACCTCTCTGGAAGAAGCCAGAAGTCACATGAACAAGTCTCATGCTGGCTGCCTACCACTGCAAGGGGTTCCCAGGAACTTCCTGCTGTGGCCTAAGGCTGGAAGACCACCTTCTCCACATAGTTGGGCAAGGTGACGCGATATCCTAAACCCTGGCTAGATGGCACATAAAACTCAGAACACACAGCCATGAAGTCATCATTGAAGAATGCCATGGGAGTCACTATCCCAGTGGATGGAGGGGTGGGTGGTTGATGATGGGTAGGTGGATAAATGGTGGATAGATAGATGGATGGATAGAAGGATGGATGGTTAGATAATGAATAAGTGAATAGATGAGTGAATAGGTAGATTTTAGGAATAAAACGATGGAAATAGGTGTATAAGTAAGTAAATGGATGAATGGATGGATGATGATGAATATGTGGGCAGATATGCAACTAGAAGGATGACAGGATAGATATAGGGGAGCGGGTGAATGGACAGACCCATGTGCTTCCAACTAGAACAAATCAGAAGACAGACGATAGCCACATCAGAGACTTCCATGGCACTCTTCAGTGATGACTTCACAGTTGTGTGTTGTTGTGGAATATTATTTTAACTAGGCAAAGATGTGTTTTTAGTTGGTTATTTTTACTCTTTATATTCTTTGCTCTTTTGGGGGGCTGGCCACACAGCCACCAAATAAATACATGGACACTTACTATCACTTATGAATGCCAGGCCTTAGCTTGGCTTGTTTCTTGACAGTTTTTCTTAACTTAAAGTATCCCATCTACCTTTTGCCTCTGAACTTTTTCCTTTTCTTACTTCTGTAATCTTACTTTCACTCTTACTCCATGTCTGGCTGGGTGGCTGGGTGGCTGGCCCCTACTTTTCTCACTCCTTCATCTCTCTTGCTTCCTCTTCCATTTATTCTCCCTGCCTGCCAGCCTCTCCTATCCTTTCTCCTGCCTTGCTATTGCCTGTTCAGCTCTTTATTAGACCAAATAGGTGTTTTGGACAGGCAAAGTAACACAGCTTCACAGACTTAAATGAATGCAACATAAAATGCAACACAGCTTTGGATCATTAAACAAATGTTCCACAGCACAAACAAATTAAAATAATATTCTACAACATGTGTTACATTTGTTTATGCTGCAGAATACTACTTTAACTATGTAAAGGTGTGCTACTTTTGTTTATACTGCATTTGTTTAATGGTGTAAGGATATGTGTTTAATTATATAAAGATGTGCTGCATTTGTTTCACCCTGCCTGCCTAAAGCACCTGATTGGTCTAAAAAAAAAGTTGAACAGCCAATAGCTAGACAGAGAAAGGATAGGCAGGGCTGGTGGGCAGAGAGAATAGATAGGAGGAGAAATCTAGACTTGAGAGAGAAGGAAGAATGAGAGAAAGGAGAGAAGAGAACAAGAGATGCTAGCTAGCAGACATGAGAAAGAGTAAAAGTAAGATATACAGAAAGAAGGTAAAAAGCCCCAGCAAAAGGTAGATAAAGAGAAACAGGCTAATTTAAATTAAAATAGCTAGCCAGAAATGAGCCTAAGCTAGGCCGAACATTCAAAACTAATAATAAGTCTTCTGTGTCAAGATTTGGGAGCTAGTTGGTGACCTAAAAGAAAAAGTCTGGTACAGCATATTCTGAGTTTTATGTGTCATCCAGGCAGGGTTTGGGGTATTGAGTGTCCTTTCTCAACTATGCCTAAAGAAGGTGGTCTTCTAGCCTTAGGCCACAGCAGATAGATAGATAGATAGATAGATAGATAGATAGATAGATAGATAGATAGATAGATGATAGATAGATACATACATACATACATACACACACACATACATATATAGATATAGATACATAGATGCATAGCTACATAGATGAATGATAGATGACTGATGATAGGTAGGTGGGTAGGTATGTAGATAGATGATAGTAAATTGCCATATAGAGAGATGATTGTTATATACATAGCTACATATATGACAGATAGATGATTGATACATGATTGACAGATAAATTGATAGGTGATTGGTGGATAGATAGATGATTGGTAGATAGATTGATATATAAATGATTGGTAGATATAAATTGATAGATGATTGGTAGAGTGATTGATATTCACTGATTGATGAATAGACTGGAGATGGATAGATTGATAGATGATTGGCAGATGGATGGGTGAGTGGATGACTAGCTGGGAGAGAGGGGAGAAGGGAGCAGACAACACCACAGCATCTGCTGCTGCTCTTTGCCCAGAAAGCTGCAAGGATTCAAAACCAAGATGAGAATCCAGGGGGCTTCCTGGAGGAGGCAGCCAGTGAGACAATCCCAGAAGGCTGTGCATAGGCTGGCTTGGTGGAGCAGATGGAGATGTCTGAACCTGCATTCCCGCTGTGTTCTTGGAGTTTGCATCACCTGCTTCTGCTTTGCTAACACCATTTCTATGAAGCTAATTTCCTTACATGCACCTCCTTTCCAAGAACCCCAATATCTCCCCCGAATCTATTTTGTATACACATAAAATGTATTTATCAATGTTGTTCTTTTTTCGGGAATGAAATGCAAATTGCATTTCATACATAATGCAATCCCTCAAATCCACACAAATCAGATGGGAGCATCTTCAGTCTGCGCTCATGGACAGCTTTAAAAAGCCAGAAGTCAAGGCTGGATGCCCAAAAACCCTGCAAGGACCTTGGGACCTTTGCTGGGCCTTCTGGCACCTTCTCTGCCTCCAGGGAATGCACCAAGGCCAAGGCCAGTTCAAGGGTGTCTTCCTTCTTTTATTACTGCTCAGCCCTGGGTCCAAGGCAGTGTTCTGCGGAGCCTCGCTCCGCAGCCGCTGTAATCGAATAAGCAATTGCCTCTTCTTTAATAACTGAGTTTATTAAATGCAGAATATATACAGCTGATCACTCAAGAAACTAATTTGCAAGTCAGAGCTTTTGAGGGATTGTTTAAAGAAGGATCCATATGTTTCATAAACCCGGGGTGAGGTGGGGTGCAAGGAGAGGGAATAAATTTCCATGGCGTGATTTGCACTGCATGAGTGCAACCCCAGGGTCTCAGCCATACGGGCCATCCCTAGCAAAAGCAAACATGTCCTCAAGAAGCCACACAGTCTGTCTGGCCCAACATCTAAATATGACACACTCATGACCTTCATGGCAACCCATGGGGGCTGCCTGGGAGACCCATGTCCTCCTAAGGCTTATCACAAAGGTGGCAGCAGCCCTCCTGGTCCCTGAAGTTTGGATGAAAGGCCTTGCCTGTAAAAACCAGCATTCAAGAACAGAGTAGACACCTGCTAGCTACAGAAGACTGGAAGGGACAGAACACAGAGGCTCCACCCCGCCCAGTCCATCACAACACCTGGCACCGGCAGAGGGATCCAGGCAGGCAGAGTAAGACAGTGTACCATATGCGATGATAGACAGATGATCCAGGGAGCCTGTGATCAAGCGATTTGGGGAGTGATGTGCTGATGTTATCGAATCTATTCAATTGCAGGACTCACCAGAGCCTTTGAAGGCTGCTAGGCAAACTGAGACGCTCCCTAGTCTTGCTCGCCTCTTTTCCCCAAATCCTTCAGGAGAGTGCAGATATGCTTCCAGGGAGACCCACCCAGGGCAGGCTTCTGGGAGCCTGGAAGGCTGATCTCTCTAGCCTGCAGGGAACAGAAACAAAGCCTGACCGCTGAGCGCTAAGGCTTGACAGGATCTGAAAAATTAACTCTCGACTTGGATCCCTGAAAATGAACATCTCCACAGACCACCTACTGAGGTTGAATCCAGTCAGGGAGCCCATGTCCCCCACAGCAGTTGGCATGCCCAGAGTCACCCTGAACTAGCAAAAGGCACCCAGAAACCTGGAGGACACAGGACCCACTGAGCCACCCCAACACTATGAAAGGACCACCTCCACATCCGCCTGGGGTCATATTGTGTGGGGCAATAAGCTTAGGCTGAGCATCAGGGAGCCTTCATCAGGGATAAGTGAGGGAGAAGGAGAGAGAGAAAGCTGTAGAGCTCAGAAGCGACACCACTCAATCCTGGGGGTGCCAGAAGGCTACACCCAGACAAGGCAGGTCTGGGGGGTCTTGGCTACCAGATGCTTACAGCCCCATTAGGAGCACATGACAGGAGAGTGTTAGTCTTGAGGAAGTCCAGGCTGTCCTCCTTGAGGTGTTGGCCAGACAAGTGACTTCCGCTGCTGCCTAGGCCATGTGGACTCTGAGGCTGGATGTTTCTGTCCCCAGTCAGGGACCCTCAGACCTTGGTGGGTTTAGCTTCTCAGTGAAAATCAGGTGGCAGTACACCTCCCTGATTAGAGTCCCATGTTGGCTCACCACCCGCAGAAGGCTCCACAGGCATCCGGGATAGTATTCATCAAAGCTCCCACCTACTTACTCATTCATCCATGCCTCTATCCACTCATCCGTGTGCCCTTCGGTCAATTCCTCCACACACAAGCTCAAATCTACTGTTTGGAAACAGTAGATGGAAAACTGAGGATGGTGTGAGCCACAGCTTCTTCCCTTCACATCCTCTTCTGAGCTCCTATGGTCACCAGCTCATCACTGAGGTGCAAATCACTAACATGTTGAGTGGCAGCCCAAGCCTTGTGCCTATAGTGCCACTGACACTCACATCCCACGTGATGCTGGGGAACGGCTGGGGCTGGCACCCTCACTCGGCCAGTGAACACCCAAAGCCCATGTGGAGCATGGGCCACAAGTTGCCAGTGGTGATCAGAAAGATGAGGGAGACCCCATCACGTGAGCCACATCTAGAACAGTGCCAGGATGGGGATCCATGTGCCAGGCTGCTCCAAGGGAGCCCTTGTCAACTCAACTCCCGCTCTATGGTTACTTATGCCAAGGCCTCGGCGGGGCTCAGGAAAGGTGCTGGCCACACTGGTAGCTACTATGACCTCCAGAAGCAATTGCCTGGGCTCAAAGCTCAGCTCAGCCACTGCTAGTTGGGTGACCCATAGAAAGCTGCTTGACCTTTCTGTGCCTCAGTTTATGGTGCTCAGTAAGTCAGTCCTTGCCTCTTTCCTTGAGCCTCTTATGAATACAAGCAAGAAAGAAGTCTCTAGAAAATAATTAGTTTAAAGATTAATAAAGAAGTCTCTAGAAGGGGTTGGCAGTTGGCACTAGGTCAGTACTTGAGTAGAACTCACCCAGAAAGCTCTCAGAGTTGGCCTTAGCACCCCTCCAGAATTGCTTTTCAAGGTCACCACACTGACCTTGGGACCCAGCTATGGTCCAGGTCCCGGCAACATGCTCAGTTTCAACCCATGGGACACAGGAGCACCCCAAGCTGTGACACCAAAAGCTGTCTTGCCTGGGACCTGACCTAGGCAGAGGGGGTCCTGGATGTGTCTAGGGAAGAAAGGAGGCCAGAGAGGGTATAAAAGTCCTTCAGCAGGGAGTCTATGATACCCCTCTTTGTCAGGCTAGGACATAGAGAGGGACACTGTCAGGTCCCCTCAACAGCAAATATAATCCTCACTGTCACATCAGGACCTGCCATTGAGGATGCCTTTGTTGACAGGAAGTTGGGGCACAGCCCACACTTAGGGACAGAAGTTTCCCTTCCCTGAGGACAGAGCTCCACATAGGGTATAGGGGCTTTTCCTGTGTCCCATTCTGAAAGGTTTAAGTTCAAATCTCCCAGGATGACCAGGCCCCATGAGCTCCTACCTACTGTATGCTAATAAAGGATGGGTCACCCACCATGGCCTCTGATGACAGGCGCAGTTCTGCCAGAGCGGGTCAGCCTAGGGGAAGCTAGGGCCTCAACAGAAGAATCACTTGAACCCCAAGAGGAAGATCCCAACCTCTACCTGGCATCCCACATCGCCCCATAATGGCCAGCCTCAACCTCTTATTCTTCCCACAAATGGACCCTGAATCCCCCATCATGTTTGCCCTGGGGCCTCCACTCGGTACCCTTTCCAGACCCCCCTGTACCTCCATTCCCTGTGAGGCAAGATGCACAGTAAGGGAGCCTCTCACCCCCACATCCCCAGGGGCTGACTCTTCCTGGCCCTCCCTGTCCATGAGTATCCCCACTATGTCTGAAGCAGAAGTTTGGGGTACTCATGCCTATTCTGCTCCACCGCTGATTCCAAGCTACAGGGCACACCCAGCTCAGCTTGAACCTCTTGCCCTAGAGAAGCAATACGAAGAACGACAGAACAGTGAGAAAAGGGTAAATATGTCCCGTATCCTACCACTCCAGCCCGGGGCTCAAGCTGAATGAACACAGATGTGATGTCCTAAGCTCTGTTTGGGGTATTGTTAACTTGAATGTGTCGTCAATATCCACACTCAAACAGCACCCTAGAATGCTTTCTGGCATCTCCCACAAATTCAAAAACAGAGGAACCCTACCTCAGGTCCATGGTTCCCTGGAGTAGCCCTGCCTAGAGCCTGAGGTCAGAGTTTCACCCGCCAGGTTTGCACAAATCACATACCACCCAAGAGGAACACAGCCTCCCACCTCTGTCATCCTGGGGCTGGTCCTCAGGACATGTCCACACCTCTGCCATTCCCCACTGCACCTGTGACCTGCCTGGAACCCAAATGAGCAAGACTGCATGGCTCTATTTCCCATGGCTCCCAGCTCAGCCTCTGGAGGTCCTCACTACCATCCCCCGGACAGAAGCCCTGTGCCTATCTCGACAATGCTGGGATGAAGAGTGGCCAGGGCTGCAGGAGGCAGGGCTGCTGCCCCACAGGCTCAGGATGGAACACTGGCAGGGAGCACAGAATGGCCCATTCTTGGGGATGGCTGACCTGACTTTGGTGCTAGGGAAGGTCACCACGTGTCATGGGCTACACCACTCATATGCTGTACAACCAGATAGTTAGTGTACATCTCGTTGGTCCTCCAGAGGCCTCAAGGCCTGGGAAAGCTGCCAGGTCTTAGCCTAGAGTGGGGGACTCCAGGCTGAGGCTGCTAGGGTCTGTGTACAGAATGCTGACAAACACGGGACCCGTTACCAGTGATGCTGAAACCCAGGGCTACCAGGGGATTTCCATACACCTGTTTCAAAATCTTCTGGCAGGGCACCGCCCATGAGCCATGGGCCAGCTGTGGAATTTTGTTTCTAATTTATAGAAACCTCTTCTATCCAGGGCATAGGCGAGGAAAGACCTGGCATACCTGGCATGACCTAGCTTGCACCTGGAATGACCCCAGCCACACCCATCTCCCTTCAGGTATCCCAGAAAACAAATGGCTGTCACTTAGAATGTCATGGACACAAGGGAACTGGCTAGGATATTGTCATTTGGGAAAATATTTAGTGTCAAAAGTAAAATCGTTCCAGTCCTTTCTTCTCGTTATAAAAATATATATTCCATGGAAAATTTCATCCACACAGATATTTACAGCCAGGGCTTGGGATATGGCCCAGCAGGTAAAGTACTTGTCACACAAGAATGGAGACCTGAGTTTGAACCACCAGCACCTGGGTAAAAAGACAGGCATGATGATGTGTGCTTATAATCCCAGTGCTGGGAGGCACACAGATGGGTCCCTGGGCTCACTCACTGGCCAACCAGCCTAGCCTAATGGATGAGCTTCAGGCCAGGGAGAGGCCCTGTCTCAAACAACAAGAGCTGAGACTGACTTCCGGCCTCCACAGGCACATGTCTACATGTGCACATGTTTCTACAGAGATCAGGGGGTGAGAAGCACTGGCATGGCCCCCTGGCTCACACAGATCGCTCTAAGCATACACATCTGCAGGCCCTGTGCCCCTGCCCTGCTCCATCCAAGCCTGTCCCCCCACCTCTGTCTCCATGACTACCTATTTTCTATCCACACAGCTCCTCCCCAGAGTTTCATGCTCAAGGCCTTTGTTCCCTCAGCCAGGAAGACTGCAGCCATGCCCACTCGGGGCCTTGGCTGACCAGGTCCCTTACCTCCACAAGGGCCAGGCCTCCCAGGCTGGGGTCTTGTCTCAGAAGGTGTCTCAGGGTGGGGAGGACAGGCTTCCTGCAGAGGGTAGTGCTGCATGAAAGAAGATGGTACCCCAAAGCCTTGTTAGCCCCCCTCCACCTTGCAGGCAAAATGACTAGTATGTTCTACCTAGCAAGGGCCAGGCTGTCGACATATTGGATAGCACTGTTGGTGCTGCGAGTCTTCTGCCAAAGAGTGTGGTTGCCCAAGTTCATCCTTCAACCACAATCAGACTTTGTCCAAAAGGCAATGCACTGGCTGATTAACGTGCCTTCTGCAACACTGCTCTAGGGTCGCCATGGAACCACTTCCAGCCAATGAGACATAAGCAAAGGCCCCTGGGTAGGAAAGTTGTTTCAAAGGCCTAAGCTTTCTGGAAGATTTTTCTCCCTCTGTGTTCTCCCCTATTTTGGAGTTGGAATGTAGGCAGGATGCCAAGAGATATGGCAGCCATCTTGTAAACATGAGAATGTGAGCCACATGTTGGGAGAAGCATCGCAGGAAGGCAGGAGGTGTGAGGGACAGAGGCCGCCATGTTGGCACAAGTGAACTGATTCTAGATGACTTTCAGTTCAAGGTATTAAATACACCCCTTACGCTCTTGTCCTGTTCACCACCGGAGGTTGGTTATTACCCGTGAAAGGGGCTGAACTGAATCTAGCCAGGTAGACAAGAGACAGCTGGAAACCACCAGGACCACAGGACCAAGGGACACACATTGACATGGAAGCAAGGGAGAGACTGACAGGGTCACTCACTACATCCCAGCACTCTTCTGGATTGTCCCTTCCAGTGTTACCAGCTGCCCATTAAGGCGTCAGCAGGCAGCCAGGTGAGTAGAGGGTCTCCCTCCCAGAACCACTATCAGTCCTGGTCCTCAGCCCGAACTCTCTTCCCGAGGACACTGGTACCGCATTTAGCTCACAAGAAGCCTCTACACTCCATGAAGCAGGACCCCTAACAGCAGCATGAAGCAACACGTGTGTGTGTGTGTGTGTGTGTGTGTGTGTGTGTGTGTGTGTGCCTTTAAATTTTTGTCTGTTTAATTCCCAATAAGATGACATGTGGACTCCTTACTACCCTCAGAACAAAAGCCCTTCACATAGTAGAACCCAAACACTGTGCAAACAAAAGAGACAAAGCTCTAGAGATGTCACTGGGCCCCTGGATCAAGCTACACCTGAAGCCACACATCCACCCCTGGAAACTCTAGCATACTCTTGTTTTAACGCTAGTGTGAGCCGCAGTGGAAGTCTATCACATTAACGGACCCATTATTTTCTTTTTTTTTTTCTTAAAGTTTTCAATTCAGTAGTTGTTTACATTTTTTTGGGAAGAGATGATTATTTCAAGTAACAAATGCCCGTAGTTATAGAAAGCAATTGAATATATAATGATATTCATTATGCATCTCCTTTCACAGAAAGGTTTATCTCTCAAACTTTAATTCTTCAGGAACTTGCCCTGTGTGTTTAGGGAATATATTTCCAATATTGTGTTTGTTAATCTGCCACGTGCATGTGGAAGGGTTTGGCTCCCACGTGACCCCAGATATACATTAACTCTTCCTACCAGTGGCCACCTTTCCTCTTGCTGATTTTGTTACCTCTTAACCCTGGTTCCGTTGAGAAGATGGGCAAGCTGTGCCTAAGGTGCTCACAGCCATTGCTTTGTGAGGTTCGCTCACGTTTGCATTCCCACCTGGCTTCTGCTCACAGATTGATTCTGAACATGGGCGATCGCTGATTCACCAGAATCATGAAGTAGCCGTGGTTCATTCGCCAGCCTTCCAGGGCTGACCCTTCAGAGGAGAAACCCCTTATTTATGTGTATGAACTTGCAGACAATTTCAAAACTGGACTGGCGTGACGTTTCCCCTTTGGAGTTCCTGTTTATTTTTTCCTACATTGTCCTATGGCGGGTTTTTCTACTCTTCCCCCTCCTTTCGTCTCTTGTCGGGACCCCCTTTCCTACTGATTACTGTCAAAATGATATTCCCACCTAAGCCTTGTGAGTTCTTACATGGTGTGAGCATCGCTGGATTGGCCATTTGGCTATTTACCACTCATTAGATTGAAAACCATTCTTCCTAAGAGCTTTACCCCTCTCTCTTCCAGCACCCAGGCTATCAACAAGAAGATTTCTGTTTTACTTTCTTCTGATCTTTCACTTTTCATCATCTTTTTATTCCTAGTTTTCTAGAATTTTATCTCATGTTGCAAATGAAGAAACTGGTGTCCAATGAGCTCTGTCTTTTGCCAACCACTTAGCCTTCAGCTGGAGACAAGAGCTTTGTGTTTGCTCCTGTCCCAGTACTCTCTGGCCTTCCCACAGGCCAAGGTGATCTGGTGTCCTAGTGTTTGTCTGTCTTGGACAGAAGCCTAGGCTTCCACCATTCTGCAGCAAAGCAGAGGGAACCCACTGGTCCTGCGCTGCCTATGGCTCCGGCCTCAGTACCTGGCACCCTCACCATGAACATCCTGGTACCCACTAAGCCCATCCTTTCTTCCACTGATACAAACATGTACCACATCTGCCCAGAAGACCTGCAGACTATCAGGGGTCATCAGGAAGACGCCATTCCACAGGGTCCAAGACACATGTCTGGGACATAAATCCTGGGAAGTCTCTATGGAAACAGGCAAACATACATGCTGTTTTTTATTAAGACTCTCAATGCACTGGCTGGAATAAGCTGGCTCTTGAAACCACACCAGGAGAGCTAAGAGTTTCCATTGTGAAGGACCAAGGATCCATGTGGCTTTGGATCAAGAATACCACAGCCTACTGACCAAAGTGATGCAGAGACATGCAGCCCAGGTGACCAGATACTTGCAGCTCCTTTCTTGTAGAAGACACATTCCATCTCACCTGCTGAGAACAAGGCCTGTGCATCCTTGCTCAGAGGATGTGTTCTTTAAAAATTTGCTCCCACCAGAGAGGAGAAAGCAGGGTCCCAGCAACTTTTGTGTGGGGGACACACCATCTATACTGCAATAAGGGAAACAGAGCTCTTGGTTTGAGTCTGGCCTCATCACACACTCCTCTGCTCCTGTGTTTCCTCAACTGTAAAGTGGGACTACAATAAGACCCATCTCTCAGCATATGCACGAGGCTCCAAGGTGATGACATGGCCAACTCACAAAGGTCTTGGCCCCATGAGCTGTCGCACAAGGCAGCTGTGGCAGGTGAGAAGGCTGTATCCCCTCCCTTGAGTCCAGGCAGCTCTGTGACCTGCCAGAAGGCACAGCAACATGCCAGCTGCTGCTTCCTGTGGGCCACCGTGATATGAGAGGGACAGAGCCCCAAGGAAAGGCTGCATAGAGAGGGTGGATCTGGCAACCCCAAGTTATTCAAGCCTTTAGAGGACTCAGACCTAGCCGGTGACCCCAACTAAGCAAAAAGCCATGAAGACAGGATAGCCAAGCCACAGCTTCATGAGCCATAATAGCAAATAACACTTTATGTCATTGAGAATTGGGAATGTTTGTTACTGCGGTGTTACCCAGATGCTCTGACTGATACACACTACACTCTCACACACACTGTGGCCAAAAGAGTGCAATATACATACATGAAGGGCCCTTGATGCTTCTGGAGACAACCAAGGGCCATCCATGATGTCATGACTACTCCAGCCTCAAGTATCACCTCCCAGAACTCTATCTCTGAGCTGCCTAAACTAAGCCTGGCCTAACAAAAGCTGCCTCACTCACAAGGCCATGAGGAGGAAGAGCTGCCTCTCAAGGTTGCATGGTATCTGACCAGAGCACAATTTGTAATATTACAATATTACAAATCACGCATAAACGTATGCCTGGAGGAAGAAAATTACAAATGAGAAATGAGAGAAAGAGAGGTACCAGCCAGAGGTTAGCCCAGGTCACATGGTCAGAGAGCAACCACTTTTCACACACCCGACTCTTTTGAGCATGGTCTTGTGAGGAGCCATCCCTATAGGCCACCTCCCCTTTCTACAGATGAAGAATTAGAGGCCCAGAGAAGTTAAGAAACCTGCACAGGGCAAACGGATGGAACTAGAAACTATCATCCTGAATGAGGTAACCCAGACTCAGAAGGACAAACATGGTATGTGCTCACTCATAGGTGGATACTAGATGTAAAGCAAAGGATAACCAGACTACAACCCACAGCTCCAGAGAAGCTAGCTAACAAGGAGGACCCTAAGAGGGACAAATGACTCACCCTGGGAAGGGGAAATACATGAGATCTCCATGGGTAAACTGGGGACGGGGGGTGGGGGTGAGAACATAAGGGAATGGGATGGTCGAGCTGGAACAGGGATGGAGTAGGAGAGCCATGAAAGAGATATCTTGACAGAGGGAGACTTCATGGGGATAGGGAGAAACTGGGTGCTAGGGAAGTTCCCAGGAATCCACAAGTATGACCCCAGCTTAGACCACTAGCAATAGTGGAGAGGGTACCTGAACTGGCTTACCCAGTAATCAGATCAGTGAATACCCTAACTGTCATCATAGAGCCTTTCTCCAGTAACTGATGGAAGCAGATGCAGAGATCCACAGCCAACACCAGGCTCCAGGAATACAGTCAAAGAGAGAGAAGAGGGATTCTATGAGCAAGTGCATTAAGGTCATTATGGGGAAACCTACAGAGACAATTGAACCAAACTAGTGAGAACTCATGAACTTTAGACCAACAGCTGTGGTGCCTCCATGGGACTGGACTAGGCCCTCTGCATAATCAAGACAGTTATATAGCTTGATCTACTTAAGGAGCCCCCTGGCAGTAGGATCAGGATACATCCCTGGTGCATGAGCTGGCTTTTTGGAGCCCACTACCTATGAGGGGACACTTCACAAAGCCTTGGTGAAGGGGGAGGGCTTGGACCTGCCTCAACTGAATGTACAAGCCTCTGCTGACTCCCCATGGGAGCCCTTATTTTCTTGTAGGAGGGAATGGGGGGGGTTGGCAGGGAGGCTGGAGGGGCAAGAGGAGGGAAGAGGGGCGTCTGTGATTGGTATGTAAAATGAATAAAAATTTTCTTAATTAAAAAAAAGAAAAAGAAAAAGAAACCTTCACAGACAGGATGCACAGCTGGTATTACTGTTATGGAATCCGCATCTCCCTACTGTCACATATCACCCTGGACATCACCAGAAGGGGGACCTAGCTTGTCCCTTCAACTCACAGATACAGAGCACTCTCCAGCTGGCCAGGGTCCACCTCAAACCATCTCCTTATCTAGCTCCTCCAAGAACTGGAACAATCATAAAACTGTCCAGTTTATAGATGATAGCTGGCTTGGGGAAGCTCCTTGGCTGGGGGCCACAGTGGGCTGCTCAGCTGTCCCTGGGCAAACCTTGAGAACCTTTCCTGGTGCCTAGGTCTCCGTGGCTGTCCTTGTCTCTGGCATCCTTCCCAGGGAACATTTTCTTGGGAAGAGCTAGCTTTGCAAGCATTTCAGGTGGGCTCCTGGTGGTCGGGCAGAGTCCCAACCTCCTTAGGTAATAGAGGCATCAACTGGTTGTTTAGCCTCAGTTTCAGGAAGTCCCACCCCTGCTGTGGGATGTTCTGTATATTAAATGTGTTGCTCTGATTGGTTAATAAATAAAACACTGATTGGCCAGTAGTCAGGCAAGAAGTATAGGCAGGGACAAGGAGAGAAGAAAATTCTGGGAACAGGAAGGCTGAGTCAGGAGTCATGAGCCAGGCACAGAGGAAGCGAGATGTAAAATTACCGGTAAGCTACAAGCCACGTGGCAAGGTATAGATTTATAGAAATCTATAATTTAAGATGTAAGAACTAGATAGCTAGAAGCCTGAGCCATTAGGCCAAACAGTTTAAGTAATATAAGTCTCTGTGTGTTTACTCGGTTGGGTCTGAGCAGCTGCGAAACTGGTGGGTGAGAGATTTGTCCTGACCGTGGGCCAGGCAGGACTGGAGAAAACTTCAGCTACACACCCCACCACCATCTAGTGCTCCCACAATGGTACTCCAGGGTCAAAGTCCGTGGCCTGGCCTGACTCTTCCAGAGTAGCGAAGCCAGATTGCCCCTGGCCTCCAGACCGTTCTCCCTTCCCAGCCTCAGGCACACTTATAACAAAATGGGGCACTGAGCCACCTGCCAGCTCTCCTAACACCATGCCCATCACAAATGTGCCAAGAAAAAGACACACATAGGAAGGGACTACTGAAGGCTCACGAGTCTGTGTCTTAGCTTTGTTTCACAGGCCATGCACAGTCCCTAAACTCACAGAGCAAGTATGGAAGAAATGGGTTTCGCGACATTCGAAAGGAATGTTTGGGGGCAAATATGACTTTGTTTGTTCATTCTGAGAATCTGCTCAAGTGTTGCGCTGCAGACATGTAATGATTTCATTCCCCAGGAACATTAGAGCTACCGGTAAGTATATCCAAACTGAGGGTGGTGTTCACTCGGTTATCCTTAGCAGTCACAACAGGCTCTACCAGACACAATCCAAACAGGGAGGCCATGCCCTTCATTCTGGCGCGCCATGGCCTCTGCTCACTCCTGCTTATAGTGTGAATGAATGGTACTGCTGACAGAGTGACAGGGGCCTAGAGAACAACTAGGGTCCCCCTGACACCTCATCAGGGTCATACCTGTACTCCCACAACCTGACATCTGCCTAGCTCGGCAGATGGCTCTGCCCTAGGTAGGTCTGCTGATGCCCCTGAGCATTCATTTGGTGCAGGGCAAGTGCCAGGTGCCGGGGCAGGAGACATCTCTACTGGGGCAGGGCCTGGAGGGAAGGAGTATGGCTGTAGGGTGGGCAGCACCCAGGGGAGGGAAGAGTTCTGACCCTCAACACAACATCCTCTGGGCCCTCTCAGTGCTAGGTACCCCAGCATCAGGGGACACACAGAGAAGCCTGCCCATTAAGTTCAGGGAAGGCACTTTGGAGGGTATCAGAGTGCAGACTGTCTGTGCCCTGCCCAGAACCCAAAGGGACCTCTGTGCCCACTAGCCCTCTGATGGGCACATCAAGGCCTGACTCCCAGGCTTTGGACCACTGGCCAGATTAGCTGTCATCCAAGCTGCAAGGGAGGTGGGTTTTCTAGGGACACCTGGGGGAAAACAAAAAACAAAAAAAAAACCAGGCATGTCTTCTCAGAGTACCAAAGAGAAAGGAAAGAGCCCAATAGTGTCACACAACGGTTACCACCGGATCCTGGCATCTTCGGGGTAGAGGCAGGAATGCAGGTTCCACCAAGGAAAGAGAGGGGGTGGTGTAGAGTCCTGACTGATGTGGCTGGATGCTCAGAAGTCAGACCCTGAGAGGCCTGTGCTGGGTCCCAGAGTTTGAGGCCATTGAAGGAGCTGGCACTTCCTCCTGGCATCTACGCCTGGGTGCACGTAGCTTCTGTCAGGATTGCCCAAGGATGGCAACCATTAGGCGTGAAGTTACTGGGGAGCTATCCTCCCGCTTCTTCAGCAGCACACTTCGGCAGGACCAGGCTCACTACTGCCATTCAGTCCGCGTCTCAGATAGGAGGCCCTGCTGGGAAGCTACGGGGCCAAGGGTCACATGGCAAACTGGAAGGGAGTTGCCACTGGGCAACTGTGGGATTCCAAGTGAGGTGAAGAACAGGCTCAACCTCCATGGCCACCTGTGGTGGTATTGTGCTCCCCAAAATATTGTGCACTCTAATAAACTTATCTGGGGTCAGAGAACAGAACAGCCACTATATTAAACATAGAGGTTAGGCAGTGGTAGCACATGCCTTTAATCCTAACATTCCAGAGGCAGAGATCTACCTAGATCTCTATGTGTTCAAGGTTACAGGCAAGCATGGTGACTCACGCCTTTAATCCCAGAAAGTGAGCCTTTAATCCCAGGGAGTGATGGCAGAAAGCAGAAAGGTATATAAGGCGTGAAGACCAGAAACTAGAAGCTTTTGGCTGATTAAGCTTTTAGGCTTTTGAGCACCACAGTTCAGCTGAGAGGCATCCAGTCTGAGGAAAGCTGTGAGGTAGCTGTGGCTTGTTCTGCTTCTCTGATTTCTCAGCGTTCACCCCAATACCTGGCTCCAAGTTTGTTTTTATTAATAAGAACTTTCAAGATTCCTACTACAGCCACATCACAGTAGACAGACCTCATCAGGTTCTCCAGGGGTCAGGGGCCAGACTCCCTCTGACCGTCTGCACCTGTCTGCAGCTGCTGAGTTCACAGGCCCCAAATGGGCAGCCACCTGGGTTCCCATGGCTGCTTCCTCTCCTGCCCTGGCTTCCCACCCAGTGGGCCAAGGAGGGGCAGGAGGCCGACGGGGGAGCCTGGCTCTGGCATCCTAGCTGTTCTGCCTTGCATATTAAAGTGCCCAGTTCCCTTACCAGCCCTGCCAGCCCCCACAGCACCACCACTAAGAATGAAGCCTGCTGGGGCAGCCTGTGTTGGCTCCACACTTCCCTAATTGCTCCAAAGGATTTCCTTGAGTGTTTAACAAGAGTGTGGGTAGTGGGTGGGCAGAGGAGGGAGGTGGTCCCAGCAACAGCTCCAAGGGGGCTGTGGAGCTCACAGCTCCCCAGTGACTCAATGGGGCCCTGGGGCTCAGAGCCAGAGATGTGGGGCCAGGCCCAACACCCACAGTGTCTTCGCCCTACTCTCCATCAACCCTGGGAATGCAAGGCCCTGAAAGGGTCTGGCAGGCCTCCTGCTGCACCATTAATTAACATGCAGTGTGGTGGCCAGGAGCAGGGAGGGGGCTGAGGCCTCTATCAAGCATGGACAGCCATTCCTGGAGGAGCACACCACCACGGAAAGGGCAAGCTGTCCTTGGGGAGCATGGAGCTTCTCAGCTTCAGTGAGAGTCAGAAGAGCTCACCCCAACTCTCTGAGCATAAGGACCTCCACAGCAGGGCTACAGGAGGAGAGCCACAAGTTCCAAGGCCAGGAAAGGGCCCACTCTGTATGCCAAGAGGAGGGGCTGGCTCTCACAAGGCTCCTATCCATGTGTTTCGGATGTCCAAGCTCTTGTTCCCGACACAGGGACTCAAGTGGGAACAGAGGCAGGGACAGGCAGCTCAGCAGAGTGGGGAGGGTCGATTCCACACTGCAGATGGTGAGTGTTTTCTTCCTGACCATGGACCTCAGCACACCCAGCACATACCCAGCACTCACCCAGCACACACCCAGCATTCACCCAGCACACATCCAGCACACACTCGGAACACACCCAGCACCCACCAGAATCCTCCATTCTGCCAGCCCTGCCTCAGTCCCAGAAAAGTGCACGCATCTGGCAAAGGGAAAGCGGGCTTCACGGGTGGGCTCCATGGCCTTCCGCAGACACAGCAAGTGGCCTTTCTCCATAGGGAGCCCTGGTGTTTAGCAGGCAACAAGAACCTGAACTGGGGACAGTGTCTGCCTCAGCAGGGAGGAGGGTCTCCCTGTGCCCCTGCTGGCTGCATAGACAATGAAGGTTGTGCCCACAGCACCTGCTTTCCTTCTGGGAGCCTGAAGGTTGGGCAGAAGGTAACCCTAGACACAGCATCTTCTGGGGACGAGATGTGTCCTATGCGACTCTTCTGTGAGGAGATTCTAGAAGCTGGTGCCTGGTTTTCTGGGCTTTGCCCATGCAGGATTCCTCTCTGCTGATCCTGGTATTTTCACTGGGATTGACCGTAGCCCTGAGTGTGATCATACATCTCCTCTGTGTGTCCCTGAAGGACAGGCCACACCCCTTTCACTGAACTCCAGCCTCCAGCCTCCCAGCATGCACCAATTCCAGTTGCTGCTATCACCCACGCCAAACAGCAGCTACCTACACTTTGGCAGGAGGGAAACCCTCCATGCAGTGATGGAGCAAGGCCCCAAAGTGCACACTCAGAGGGGACCTCAGACTTCACACAGCAGAAGATCCTGAGAGACAAGGTGCTGCCGGCATTGCTCAGAGAATCCCAGGGTGGCATCTTGAGGATCTCACAGTGGCTGTGGCCACTACCCTGGGCTTCCTGGAGTCCTCTGTCCCACCAGTATTGCCAGGCTCACATCAAGTGGCCGTGAAGGGATTTGGGATTGATGGGGCATGGGCCTGCCTCCTGGGATGACAATCAAGACATATTTAGAACTAACTCTGATACAGGACCAACAAAACATCAGTTGAGGTCCTGGGAGAAGAGGGGAGAAGTCTGTCTGGGCACTGGGGGAAGCTTTACCCAAGTGCTGAACTGGGTCTCAAGGAGGAGCAGACTCCAGAAACAGAACAGAGGAAGGACATCTGTCCACAAAGACGGAAGGAAGGTAAGGTGCAGTTGGCTGGTGCAGGAGGAGCCAGGGAGGAGATGGAGAAGGGGTGCACAGGATTGAAGTGCAGGTTCAACTAAAGAGTCAGGAGTGATTGAAGGTCACAGAGAGGAGCACCCACTTAACCTTCCTCTGAGACCCAGCCACAGAGGGTGGATAGAAGCCCACAGAACCAATATGGCAGGTACGGTCAGGGTAGGGGTGCTCAGTGCTATATCAGCCAAAAGGAACCACCACCCCTAGAGGGCAATGTGCCTGTCAACTACAACAGTGCTCCTGGGGCCCAGACAGTCCAGCTGCACCCACTGAGGCCAGAGGCACCATTGGTTCTCATTTGTCTAGCTGTATCTGAGTACCATGGTAGACCAAGTGGACCCTCTACCCAGCTGACCCACAGCACACTTGGGGAGCATCTCTGAGCTCCCCAATGACCCATCCCTGAACTCACCTGGCCAATTGCTCCCTCATCCACTCCTCAGCTTGAAAAGGCTTTTGGAATAGGAATATGGCCCAGGAACCCCTGAAGCTCATGGTAGAACAGATGGCACTTTTTATGGCACCAACCAGAACCCACAGCAAACATAAAGAGCCTCCAGAGAGGCAGAAGCTGGGACAAAGCTGGGTACCCTCAGCTCATCAAGCCCTGGCCTCTCCAGCCAGCAACAAGCTACCCACTTGCATAACACAGAGGGCAGTAAGAAAGAGTCGAGGCAGGCTCTCATGGCAGAAGGTATGTGGGCTAACATGGGCCTCCCTAGCTAGTGAGGCAAGCAGGACCTCCACATGGTGTCTCAATGCCTCCAGCTCCCCATCAGTTCAGTTGAGCATCAACTCTGATGGATCCACCCCACCCAGGAAGGATGACGCCCTGGGGGCAGCAACCGAGGGAGCCATGGATCCAGGCAGCAGGAAGAGCCAACAAAAACCAGAGGTACGGGCAAACCGGGACTTCAAACAAACAACAGATTCTTAAGAGTTGTTTTTAGGTAAGTGTGTCCCATGCGATTTTTGAATTTGAATTTCAAACAAACAATGAATCATTTTTAACATGTAGCCCATGAGATATTTGAATTTTAAGTTCAAATACGCTGAATAATTTCTTAGTTTAGGTCTGTCCCCAGGCAATATCTGGGATGTTCTTATTCCAAGAATTGTCCATTGTTTATCTGAAACTGAAGTCAGCTGAGTATCCTGCATGGTGTCTGGTAACTATGGATCAAGGCTGGTGTAAAACACGGACTTTCCTTGTCAACAGCTACCCACAGAGGTGCTCTGCAAACAGCAGCCCAGGCCATGAGCCCTGTGGTTGAGACTCATAGATCTCAGCTGCCCCTCCAGGGAGGCATTTACAAGTTGTGGCTTTAAGATTCTAAATGAGCCACAACTGAGAGATGTGCAGAATCA
The DNA here is from genome assembly GCA_902168325.1 of Peromyscus nudipes. Taxonomy (NCBI): domain Eukaryota; kingdom Metazoa; phylum Chordata; class Mammalia; order Rodentia; family Cricetidae; genus Peromyscus; species Peromyscus nudipes. Next base: position 35,618 of record CABHPH010156218.1, read on the forward strand.
GCCTGGACCAGGGAAGACTGCTTGGAGTGGCCAGACCAGGAGGCAGTACCCTGCGATTCCAGCCCTCATCACTGGTGCCGACCTCCATGATGAGGGGGAGGGGGGATGTCACAGCATCAGGAGAGGAAAATCACTCTAATTACCCTCACTCCAGCAGCACGGCGCTCCCAGCAAATTAGAGTTTATCTTTCATTCCGACTGACACCACGTTACGTATCAAACAAATTATGAGTCCCCAGGAAAGACTCGTCAAGGTAATTTGCAGGTGAAACATTTCTTAGGGAAGTAAAACCTGATTAGAGGGGGGTCTGGCTCAGCGGGCTTCCCTTTCTCCTTCCTCCAGAGCAAGTGAAGCCTGTGCATGGCCAGGGACCAGACCTGGGGCCACCGCACCCTGCTCCCAGGACACAGGGAGCTCTGTGGTATCAGAGAGGCACACGGCTGCCTGGGCCTTATTCTCTGCTTTTTCGTTTGTCTTCTTTTTAAACAAGGTCTCATGTATCCCAGGCTGGCCTCAAGCTAGCTATATAGCTAAGGATCACTTGGAATTTCTAATCCTCCTGCCTCTCCTTCCCATACGCTGGCATTGTAGGCATGCTCCATCAGACCTGGTTTATGCCGTGCTGGGGATTGAACCCAGGATATCATACATTCTACAAAAGTGCTCTACTGACTGAGCCACATCTACCTGTGGGGTAAGTAGCCACCTATAGGGATAGAACCATTACCACAATCCAGAACACATGTGGTCTCCAGTTTGAAGGCCCAGAGTTGAAAGTAGAGCTCACACCCATCAGGACACTGGGTCCCTTTTTGTGGCACGAAAGCCACCCATCCTGCCCACAGGGGCCAGGCACAAAGCCAGCCTCACAATGCCCACCTTTACCAGAGCAGTTTCAGTGACAGGGACAGGTAAAGCAGGGGCTCACCCTCTTTGATGAATCTCTGAGCTTTTGACTTCTAAAGACAAAGACATCAAAGGCAGGCAGCCTCCTTGCTCCTTTGTCTCTCTCCTAACATGGGTAAGGGCCAGTGTTCTTTTCAGAACTTCTCAGCCGAGCCTCAGCTTTCTAGCTCACAAGCGGCATGTGATTGCTTCCCGGGCCAAGTGTGGGTCCTGCCCCAAGAGCATCGACAGCCACTCCCAGGAGGCTGCTTCTACTTGCTGTCTTCATTAAGTCCCTTGAGGACCTGAGGGTCTGCAGCCTGAGGGTAGTGACTTTGACCCGAGGGAGGGCACAAGGTCAGGAAGATTGAAAAAAACAGAACTCCTCCCAGAAGACCAAGAAAGGCAGAAGGAGATGCATGGTCCCTAGGGTGGCCATTGGTTAGGAGCCTGCAGGATTCCAGGCAGGTAGATGGGCTTCACGGACAAGAGGCCTTGTGAGGGCTGTCCTGTCGTGGGTCCCTCAGTGCTGGGCTCTGGAGAGTCACTGTGTCATTGTTCATCCTCATCGTCAACTTGGCAGGATTTAGAGTCACCTAGGAGATGGGCTTCTGAGGTGTCTGTGAGTGTGTGTCCAGAGAGGGTTAACAGCATGGAAGAACCACCCTGGATGTGGGGGACACCACCCAATGGACTGGAGTTCTGGACTGAATAAAGAGGAGAAAATGGACGGAATGTCAGCATTCTTCTCTCGCTACTGCCTAGAGAAGGGAAGGGTTCAGGGAGGGAGGGAGGGAGAGAGGGGGGGAGGGAGGGAGGAAGGAAGGAAGGAAGGAAGGAAAGCTGGCTGAGCATACCAACAAAGACTCTCAGTGAATAAGAGAAGAATCCAGAGGTGGTGATGGCTCTGGCTGAGGATGAGGGTGCCTGTTTCCTGAACCCCTAAACTGCCAGAGAGGAAGTCCCTTGGTACGGGGCCTCAGGTGAAGTCATATGGAGTATGGCCATGAAGTCAGAGTGGACCTCACAGGGAAGCTGAGAGGGTCTGTGCTGTCAGCACTGAGGAGGGGGTTGTCACTTCCCCCAGAAAGACTGAAGCATAGGGCTGAACAGAGGGAAAAGGGATCAAACCCAGTCAGGCTCAGGAGGAAGCCCTCACACCTAGTTCTGCTATTTAATGATGCAGACACAAAGAGGCTAGCCCAAGCTCACCTTCTGCCTCTCACCCCGTGTGTGAGTGTGTGTGTGTAGCAGGAATATTAACAGGTCTTGTTAATAAAATCAAACCTGAGCCAGGTATTGGGGTAAACGCTGGAAGATCAGAGAGACAGAACAGGCCACAGCTACCTCACCTCGCCAGTTCCTCAGCTGATCCTGTTTCCTCAGACTGGAAGCCTCTGAGTCCTAAAACTAAAAGCTTCTAGTTTCTGGCCTTCACACCTTATATATCTTTCCTTTCTACCATCACTCCCTGGGATTAAAGGCGTGAGTCACTATGCTTGGCTGTATCCTTGAATACATGGATCTCTGCCTCTGGAATGTTAGTATTAAAGGCGTGTGCTACCACTGCCTAACCTTTATGTTTAATATTCTGGCTGTTCTGTCTCTGACCCCAGATAAGTTTATTAGCGTGCACAATATTTCAGGGAACACAATACCACCACATGTGTGTGTGTGTGTGTGTGTGTGTGTGTGTGTGTGTGTGCAAACACACACACCAGGTCACAGTCCCATTGACACTCAAGTACAACCCAGCTGTTCTGTGCCAACGGCACCCCTCAGTGGCCACTGGGAAGAACGGTCTGGCTGTGGCTCTTCCCTGGCTACTTCCTCCACCAGGGCCTTGGCTTCCTGAGATGGTCATGGATAACACACCTGTGACTTTCCATGAGTATATGCAAACTGGGATCTAGGACGGCAGCAGCTGGTGCCCAGGGCCCCTGTGTGGGATCCACGGGCACTCTCCTCCACCGCAAAACCTCTTCCAATTACATCTAATTGAGTCCTCTTCTCTCAAGGGCCAGCATCCAAAGTTTAATAAAATAACTGTTTATTCTTCTTAGGTCATCTTGCTTATGGAAGAACACCGTAATGATAATTCCATCTTGTCCCTGCAAACACAGCCTTGCCATTCCTGTCCTTCCCTACAGAGCCTGAGAAACTATGCTGAGTCTGGGAGGTCCCACCAGGATTGTAGGCTCGGCCCCATTGCTTTCACTGGCTAGGTCTCTGGTAATGACAGAAAGCATTGTTGAGCTGGATCTATCTGCCCATGCCTGCAATCCCAGTCTAGGAAGATAGAGGTGTGGAGGGCAGGGGAGCGGGGGGGAGGGGGTTCCGGGGGGGGGGGGGGGGGGGGCGTGGGGAGGAGGGATGTCAGAAAAGAAGCGAGGCCAGCCTGGGCTACAGAGCAGACATACATATTGTAAAAGCATCACGATTCCAGCCTTGAAGAAATTCCCCTATAAGAAGATATGTGTGACTTGCCTTCAGGGCGCATTTTCCTATGGTCCCAAGGGGCTTTCTACACAGGATTTCAGCATGCTGAGATTATTCCCACTCTCCAGATGGGAAAACAGAGGTTCATCAGTAAGACACAGAACTGCATATTCTCCCCTCACTAGCAGCTTCCTCTAGGGATGGTGGTGAACACAAGGTTTGCTCATGCAGCCCGGGAGTGGCCCTGGAGCACACACCAGCCCATGGCAAGTGTTGGTGAGAACTGGCTAGGTAGATAAAGCAATAACAGCCTTGGCGTTGAGATCAGAACCAGGCCATGGGGTCTGGGGCTCGGGCTGGTTGTTCCTGCCTGACTGTGAAGCAGAAGCGGGTGGGGTCCTCCTAGAAGGAACAGCTGTGGTAGGCAGAGGCCAGCAGCCAAGGGTACCTCTTTTAGAGAGATCTGCTGTTAGCCCACAGAACTGCTGGAAGAAAAGCCCTTTTCCCAACCACAAAGGAGAACTGTTTGAAGCAGGAATCCCTTTGGACTGCAGGTTTTCTCCAGCGTCGGGGAAGGCCATCTATTTTTATTGCAATCAATTCTGTTAAAGTTGGATTTACTAAAGAGAACGGTGGAAATCATCTTGTTATCTGTAGCTCAGCAGAAACTTCACTTTCTATTTCTGTTCCTGGCTGGACTCGAGGCCCCGGACTCCTCTGTTGCTTCTGCCAGGAACTAAATATAGCCACCTGCAACTTGTGTCACAGAGGGTAGTGTCGCGAGCTAACTGAACTAGCATGGCCCTCTTGCCCTTCACGGATGAGTCTGGCCCCTAGCCAAACTGTGCAATTTCCCCAAGGCCAGGCCTCCACGCTAGAAGCATTTTACTCTTAAGGGAAGTCAGCCTGGATTAAGGTCTAAACCACAACAGCTATTGGGCACCAGTGGAAGCCAGGGTGCTGGCATGCTCACACCGGTGCCCCTCGCCCGGGGCCATTTGCCCTGCCGTCTATCACCTCCTGGTAGGGAACACTCTCACCAGCTCACAGACCAGCTGCAATGACACACCATTGTACTCATATCCTCAATGCATGCCTGCCTCGGGGTCTCTGAACCTGCTGGTCTGATGTCTAGAATGCTGGGCCCCAGGCTCCCCCAGCCCCTCTCTTCCCTCACAGGATTCTCCAGCCCCTTTAGAGTAAGACCTCCTGTGGCCTCCTTATTGAAAGTGCCAACTCAATCCAAGCCCACAAACTCGCTCCCTGGTTCATCTCCATTGCACACACTGACGTGTGGATACACAAGCGCGCCTGTGTGGCTCCACACACATGACAGTGCACAGGCACGTGTTAACCGGTATGTGTGTTTTACCACTGTGCCTTGCTTAGATCCTCTTTAGATCTTACGGGGTTTCCTGCCGCCACGCCCTCAGACTCTGGATGGACGCCTCACACAGACAGGAGCCTAGGAGAAGATTCCGGATGTGTGATCACTCCTGTGGGCTCAGCAGTGCCTACGCCTGTCTGTCAACTCAATGACGGCAGTGACAACACAGCCTGCCACAAACTGTGCCCGTGGCATCCAGCCAGGGACCTCTTGGCTTTGCGGGGCTCTGCCTCGGGCCCTCACTTCCACCTGAGCTCCCCATGCCTGCCACTGAGGGCTTCTCACTGCAGGTGCCCACAGACCCGGGGGTACGACCCACCCACTTTGCAGCAGGGGCCAGGCCCTGAACACTTTCTCTCTCTCTCTCTCTCTCTCTCTCTCTCTCTCTCTCTCTCTCTCTCTCTCTCTCTCTCTCTCTTTCTCTCTCTCTCCTCCTAGAGGGCTGCCCACCTACCCCATGTTCATGGCATCCAGAGATGTCTTTGTGGGCACAGAGACCTCCCTCGGGACTGAAGGGACCAAGCCTGGCCTTGGAGTGCCCTTAGCAAGGCTACATCTCTCAGAGTCTTCACAGCTCCAGACTCAAGGTCTGTTCTGCAGATCACACCAGAGCCTGGCCTCTCACCAGGTCCACGTCTTCCCGGAACCCACTGAGTACACACTAGACACGGCTGGGCGCTGGCAGAGAGAGTGGTGTGAGCAGCATCAAGAGCAGTCAACAGAGAGGCACATGTATGGAGCACCTCCCGGAGGCCAGCCCACGGCCACCAACCACAGAATGAGTGCCTCCCCGACACTCTGGATCTAGATCCCCAAGTGGCACCGAGGCTCAGAGCAGAGAGGTCACTGGAGCCCAGGAGGAGGCCAGCAGGACCCATGTCTGTCCCCCCCCCCACAGAGCCTAGCTCTTGACCCTCAGAATTCATATCCTGCATCCCAGGCAAACATGTGCCACGTCCCCATCCACCTACCTGGCCCAGAGCAGCCACTTTCTGAGTATCCTCCCTGACCTGTGAGAACCCTGGACAGGCTTACTTCAAGGACAGACCTCAGGGAGCCCTTCCTCAAGTAGCAGAAGAAGGTGGAAAGGCGCTGAGGGGACAAAGTTCAGCACACTGCAGTGTCTGTGTACACCAGCACAGAGGCCTACTCAGACTCAGGGCTGCCTGGACCCGCCCCTCCTCCAGCAGCTCACCTCGCCATGCATGCCTCTGCCAGGCCGTTCCTACTGCCTCGGTGCTGTGTCTCCTGCGGGCACCTGAGGACATCTCTTACTACCTGGATTATGAGGACCACACCTGTTCCTAGCAGGACAACTGTCAGGGAGGCCATGTTTGCACAGACAGGCACTAGAGTCAGGTTCCCCAGGTTCAGCTAACCTGTACCAGAGGAAGCAGAGTGGATCTGGCACAAAGCAGTTTCAGGGACGGCCCCATAAGCAGGAGTCACCAGGACTCTGCCCATCCTGGACCTTGGCCCTGGCTCGGCTGATGCCTTTCAGTTTTCTGACTGGACATGGACTAGGTCCCTGGGGCACCCGCAACACTGGCACCCACAGATGGAGTTCATGGTAGCCCACAGTGACTCAAAGCAGGGTGAGGAAGAGCAGGCAATGAGCTCACAGCAGGGCACCCTCCTGCAGAGGCATGGCAGCTGGTGCGGAATTGGGGGGGGGGGTTACACATTATGCAAAGCCCCAGCACAGATCCAGATCCAAGCAAGCAGCTAAGTCTAAAGGTCATGGACCATGAGGCTTGACAGAGAAGCAAATTAAGAGCTTGGATGGGAACCCTGGGGGGCTATAGAGATGATGAAAAGAATGAATGGGCATCCTGGGCTGCCCAGGCTGTGGCATAATGAGGCCACCTGCCACTCACTAACTAGCACACCAGGACATGGGCCCCGGGAACCAGCAGCACCCAGAAATAAGCTCAGAGAGCTGGCCCTGCACTGGCTCAGACCACTGCAGCCTCCCCATGCTCAGGCAGCAGCGTCACTAGGGCATACCCACCCTCCTCCCACCCATCAGATGGCTCTCCCTGTCCCTTCTTCCTCTTCAGTCTTGCTAGAGGCCTCTCCCTCTATGGGCCATCCCAAAGTTACCCCCAAGGCCCGCAGCCTGTGACCCTCTAGCCCTTCTCCATGCTGAGCCCCAGGGCATGCGGGATAGTGGCTCCAGCATTGCCCTCTCAAGCTACCCTTGTGCCCTCAGCACCTGGCTTGTTAAGGTTTCTGTCACCGTTTGATAAAACACCATACCCCAAAGCAACTTGGAGAGGAAAAGATTTCTTTCCGTTTACAACTCTCAGATTGTAGTGCATCAGTGAAGGAAGTCCCAGCAGGGTCTCAAGGCAGGAACTGAGGCCATGGAGGAGTGCTGCTTACTGGCTCTCACTTCCTGGGTTGCTCGGCCTTTGTTGTACAGCCCAGGACCACCTGCCCAGGAATGGCACTACCCACAATGGGCTGAGCCCTCCCACATGCATCACTGATGAAGAAAACACACTACACACTTGCCTACAGGTCAGTCATGCACAGGTCTTTTCTCAGTTGAAAGTATCTCTTCCCAAATGACTCCAGCTTGTGTCGAGTTGGCATAAAACTAACCAGTACAGCATCTAAACTCAGCTTCTCAACCCTGAACATCCCCGTGACACCTGAAACCCTCCCTTGTCAGAGTGCAGAGGGGACCCAAGCAGTGGCATCTCTAACAGCACCTGGGTGGTGATGAGGACACAGGTTCCTAGGCCCTGTGAACCTGGCTGTAGAAAAGCAGAGGCAGGGCTGGGCAAACGGCTCGGTTCCTAAAGGATGAAGACCTGCGCTCCATCCCCAGACCCCAAGTAAAAAAAAAACGGCAAGGAGCATGGCGCCTGCTCGTAATCTCGATGATAGGGAAATGGAAATGGGAGGAACTCTGGGGTGTTGTTATCCACCCCAGGACCACCTGCCCAAGGATGGCACTACCCACAAAAGTTTTCCATGCACAAACATAAAAACATGGGTGTTGGGGCTTGAGAGATGACCTGGCAGTTAAGAGCATTGGCTGCTCTTTCAGAGGATGTAGGTTTGGTTCCCAGAACCCACATGGTGGCTCAGAACCATCTGTAACTCTGTTTCCAGGGATCTTACCCTTTCTCTGACCTCCACGGGCACAGGACTCACATGGTGTATAGACAGATGCACACAAACACCCATACACATAAGTTTGTAGTCGACGTAGGTATAATGTCTGTCTCCCCACCTACCTCCAGCAGTCTCATTTCACTGGAGATCCTGACTGTGATGCTGGGGTCTGTTTCCCTCATATGGGATCATGGTGACACTGGCCCACTTCAGTGACAGATGTGACCGTGAGACGGCATTTCTTGCCGCCGCACCACAGCCAACCTCATCAGTAGCTCTTAGACAATCTACCTGAATGACCAGCGTCCTCTGTGCCCTTAGAGTAAGCAAAGAGATCCAGTCTGGAGGCCAGGAGCAGCCCGGGCTCCCAGGAGGGACATCAGAGCCTCCAGCACCTAGAGGACCAGTCCCCTTCAGCAAGGCTCTCTGAGCTGGAAGACAATCTTCCCATATGGGGAAGTTCTTCTAGAAATGCTCTCAGCCCCCACACAGGGGAGAAGGCTCCTTCTTCATCTGGGGGGTGAGGGAGTTGGCACTTTGAACTTTCGAGGGGGGGGACTCCTATCGGGGGGGGGGGGGGGTAGCCATGTTTTTGCTAGATCATGGATGGAGGAAATCGGTGGGGCCGAAGAAATGGGACCACCTGTGGAGAGGAGACCCCCTGCCTCCTGATCTCAGAGAGCAGGAGGGAAACTCCCATGGGCAGACCTGACCTGGGACCCAGGGAGGACACAAGGGACAAAAACCAAAGGAGACACAGAGCCCAAGGACCTCAGAGGCTGATAATGCTGAGGCCTTACACCAAGCTCCTTCAGGGACCTGCCCAGAGCATTCTATGCCACAGGCATGGGTGTTTGACCCTGACCTGAGCAATAGGTAGATAGATGTCCAGCCAGCTGCAGGGGTGCTGGCCCTTGTGAGAGGCATCCATGGGCTTTTTTGACCTAGGTAGCGGCCCTGAGTCATATAGACAGAGAGCCCCTAGTGGGTAGCTCTTGGCCCAGTCTAGTGAATCTGTAACCACCACAGAAATAGTGTGGCTAGCCCAAAGCCCTGGCCACAGAACTGCGACCAGCTCCCTGCCCCAGATAGTATAAAAAGGTCCTCCTCAGTTCTTCCTGGAGCTGGCTCAAGGCCATGTGCCTGCTTTCACTGTGACCTCTTTACTGCCAACTTGTGTGGGCAGCAACCCTGCTGCCTGCTGCTGAGAATCCTGGGACGGAGAGGGACCGATGGGTCACAGACCCAGCCTGCGGTGGGGAGGAGGGAAGTCTGAGGCTTGGTTCCCACCTCAGCTCCCGGCCCCAGCTCACAGGTCACAGGTGTGGTGGTTTGAATGAGGGTGGCCCCCACACACTCAGATATTTGAATGACAGGTCCCCAGTTGGTAGGACTGTTTGGGGAAGGATTAGGAAGGGTGGCCTTGTTGAGGGAGCTGTGTCACTGGGGGCGGGCTTTGAGGTTCCAAAAGCCTGTGATAGACCCAATCTCTCTCTCTCTGCCTCCAACTTGTAGGTAAGATGTCAGCTCTCAGCTACTGCTTCGGCACCAGGCCTGCCTGCCTGCTGCCATGCTCCCCACCATGACAGTCATGGATTCGCCCTCTGAAAATGTAAGCAAGCCCCCCAATTAAATGCTTTCTAAGTTGCCTTGGTGATAGTGTCTCTTCACAGCTATAAAAAAGTAACTAAGACAACGGGGGACTTGGCTTTCTCCTCGTATCCACAGGCTGAAGCTAACCCCAGAACCCCAGAACTAGACAGCATCTTTACCGAGGCCTTGAGGTAACAGGTCACAAGAGTTTAGGACCCAGAGCCACAAAGGGATGATGCTATGAGAACCCAGGAGAAGATGCCATCTGGAAGTCAAGAGAGGCCTTGGGAGAAGAAGCTGTATCTGCCTCACCTTTGTCTTGAATTTCAGCCCCAGACTATGAGGACAGAAAGGTGACGGTGATGAAGGAGCGGACCCATGAGGCTTGTCCCCAGCCTCCGCAGCCTCCCCGTAGTGAGGCGTTCTAGGTTCCTCCTCCCTGGCCATGTAGAAGAACAAAAGTGCCCCTGCCACCATCCACTCTAACTGACCAGTCCCTCACCCTCATACCTGGTCACCAATTGGTGCTGAGGGCACTTTTCCAGAGAATCTGAGAAAAAAAAACTTGATACCTCTCACCTCCACCCTCACAGCGGGGTGCACAGCCAAAGAGCATATAAGCACCAGGCCCTGGACATGCATAGAGAGTTTAGGGGACATCTTCAGTCAGAAAAGGGGTGGACTCAGTGTTAGAGTCAGTCTTGTACAGTCTGAAGGGACCAAACATACAGCTAAGGTCTGGTTAGCTCCAGATGCTAAACAGGCATGCTCGACTTCCGAGTCTGAGCAGGTGTGGGGCATGTGTGGCGTGAAGGCGACTCCCTTCCCCTCAACCCAAGTCCATGAATCATCCCCTAGTGAAGCAGTTAGACCTCTGAGAATCAGGGACAAGACCAGCTTGGGAAAATGAAACAGGAAAGAGCCATACCCAGAAGTTCCAGGATATCCTCCAAGCCATGGTCTGGGGAGTAGGGGTCTCCCTCCCCCCCAAAAAAAATGGAGGAACCCTGAACTTAGGATTAGTCTCTTGCCCTCCCTGTGTGCTATGTCCACATTGCAACCTACATGTCTCTGCATATTAACCAGAGAAATGACTCGTGGGGACAGATGGCCTCTGGATTAGTGGGTCTCAGGGGAAGGGGCCACTGCATTTCGTTATCTGCAAGGCATCTCGCAAGCTGTCTCTGGATCTCCAGAAATGCCTGTGCCCTCCACCTGTTAGTAATAAATCCTCTTCATAAATCTCCACACAAGGCGACCCTCAACCAGCTTAACCCTTGAGCAAACAGGGATGTTCTAGCTGGCACCCATGGAATGCTTCATGTCCCCACCACATCCTGCCCTGGATCCCAGGTCTGGAAGGATATGTGGAAGCCAGGGGGTCAGACCTAGGGGCAGACTCTAGCTGTGACCTCAGGCTGGCCACAGGGCCCTCCAGGCCTCGGTCATACAGAGGTCAGGGATGCCGTCATCTCAGAGGTCATGCCTAAAGAGGCTGTTTGTGGTTCAGACTGGCCACACTTTCTCACTATGGTGGTGTTCAGGTGAAGCCCCAAATTTGGTAGAGTGGCCACAGCAGAAAACTCATGGCAGAAAGAATAGTAGAGAGCCATGGAGAGACCTGCTGGTGGAGAGCCACAGGAGAGACCCAGGGCAGACAGCCACAGTGGAGAGAGACTCAGGGCTCTCACAGTAGAGAGTCGCATCAGAGATGAGAGGGAGCAAGAATAACCTTCGCCATTGCAGCTCCTCTGCAGGGCCCCTCCCCTGACCCAGGAGTCCTGGGAACCCCCACCACTGTGTCTGCCTTTGCTCTGCCAGCTCCGCTCTCTGCCCATGCATCTCTCAGCAGGTGGCCCCTTCCCACCACCCTTTGGTCTCTCCTCATTCCTCTCTTTCCATAGCCTCATACAGACTTCACTACTGAGCGCCTCTCATCCACCCAAGGGGAGAGCCCAAGGTTCTGAGGACATCTGTAGATCCCCCCACAACACCAACTTCAGAACATTCCATGGCCTCACCCTTAGCTACTGACCCCCAACCTCCTTCAGGCTAAAGCAACCACCAGTCTACGTCCTGTCTCCACAGATTTCCCATTGTAGTCATTTCATAAGGAGGAAATCAAATGATATGTGTCCTTTTGTGACTCACTCAGCATGAGGTTTTCGAGGTGCAGCCATGTTTTATTGACTGTATTTTGCTCCCTCCCATGACCAAATAATAGTCTGTTGTATGAATATACCAAATTTAGTTTGTTTTTGGTTTTTTTTTTTTTTTTTTTTTTGGTTTTTTGGTTTTCGAGACAGGGTTTCTCTGTGTAGGCTGGCCTCGAACTCATGGAAATCTGCCTGGCTTTGCCTCCCGAGTGCTGGGGTTAAAAGCGTGCACCACCACACCCGGCTTCCCAAGTTTACTTTATCCACAGGTCTGCAGCTGGACATTAGGGTTATTGCCAGCTTTGGGTTATTCAAATATGGCAGAGAAATCATGTGCAAGTTACAATGTTGGCATGAGCTTCCAACTATGCTTCAGAGGGAGATTGCTGGGTCACGACACTGTCATGCTTTGTCGCCCCAAAGGGAAACACTCATTCCTACCTCTGGCTCTGAAATGCCCCCACCCCAGATCTATCCTTACCGCTCCAGATCCTTCATGTTGTTATTGCTAGGTTTTTCCACACAGTAGGGACTGGCTTCATGTCACGGTCTGGAGTTCTATGGGGGTGCTTCTCAGTAAGATCCAGTCTCCACTGAAGCAGGACAGGCCCTGTCTGAGTTGCTACCTCAGAAGAGACTTGGCAAGTAGGAACTTAATGTCCCTTTTCCCCCAAGCCTCCATGAAAGTCTCCCCCTTCCAGGAAGCTGCCGACCCTCTTCTGGATAAAACTGCCTTTCCAACTTCAGCAAACTGTGGTATGTCTTCCTTGTATCCCTCATGCCTGAACCAGCCCAGCACAAACCCCTGGTATGTTTCAGCTGTACCCAGCGTTACTCACATCGCTAGCTGGGCTCATTGGTCAGTGGCTAGGGAGCACCCTCACATGACCCCAGCTACACTTCTTTTTTTTTCTCTGCTTAGCTCTGGCAGTCCTGAAACTCCCCCCTGTAGACCAAGCTGACCTTGAACACAGAGATCCACCTGCCTCTGTCTCCCAAGTACTGGGATTAAAGGCATGTGCCAACCTCCCACCTGGCGACCCCAGCTACACAGACCTGAGATGGGAGGGTGCCAAGGAAGGGCTAGCCACACATATTGTCACTATAGAGTCCTTGTGCCTCTGGCCACGCTGCCAGGGGTGAAGGCTGCACACCCCACCCCTTGACAGAACTAAGGTGGCTCCCATATCCACCTTAGTGTAAGGCCCCGAGAAGCCACCAGAAGGTGGCTGCCAAAGGTCAGGAGCGACTCCTCTGTAGCACTGGTTCTGCAACAGGAAGGCAAGCAAGAAGCAGTTGGGGGGGGGCGTGGCCAGCTCAGTCAACACGATTAGATGCTTAATCAGGCGCCTCCTCTGCCTGATGCATCTGCGCACGGAACTGTGATTTATTAAGACCATTAAAGCTTTCTCCCCGCACCCCTCCTCTGACAAGCCACTGGAGCATTGCTTTGTTTAAAAAAAAAATCATTCTTGAAAAAAAAAATCTGCGTGGGTGCCACTTAATTAATCATTTAGTTTCTACAGCAGTTTGGAAACAAAAAGAGCAACATGGGGTGTGCAGGAAGTGTCACTGGATCTCGCTTTCTGTCTCTTGCCACTGCTTGGAGCCCAGTTTGTGGTGGGAAGGAACAAATGTCCACAGCAGCCACGCCACACCCACAAAAATAGCCCCTGACCCGAATCTCTGCACACAGAGCTTTCCAGAACGGGGGAAATATCCATGGTTCCAATGCCCCTAAGCCAGAAAGCAGCCAATCCACTTGCCTGAACCAACCTACTCATCTAAGTGAATGATGAGTTGATATTTCCAGAAAACTGGTTTGAAAATCCACCATGTGGCACCATGAGACTACTCAGGCCCCTCTCCCTCTGATGCTTTGTTCCACACTCACTTCCTACCCCGAGGCCTACTGCAAACAGTGCTTTGAATTAGGCACCAGCGTACAAAGCAGAACAGGTGATGGGCAGATGTTACATCATAACTAACACGTGCCCCACACAGGGGGAGCGTGGGCTGTCACCTGCTGTCCCTAAGCTTCGATTTCTGCTTTTGGACAGCTCCTAGCACTGAGCTTGTGTCCTCAGCACTGGGCACCTCCACATTAAAGCTCCCTCCACCAACCAGGACACAATAGCATCAGGCCTCCAATCTGCAGCCTTAGCGCGATTCAGTGAGTTCAGACTCCGCTTCTGGGATTGGAGGGGGCGATAGCTGATCTCTAAATATTGCTGGTGAATTTGTTTTGAAGCAATCAGACGAATCTCGGGTGGCTTACAGGGATGAGATGCACGTTCTTATCATCATGACAATGTAGCCTCATTACCCTGAGTGTTGGTCACCTTCTAAGGGCATGAAAAAAATCAGGTGCAGGAGGGCTTCAGGGCAAGCGAGGTCTGGGATAGTGGGGGTCAAGGACAGGTCTACCATGCCCTCAAACAGTCCTCAATTCCTCAGGCCCACCCCACCCAGGGTGAGAGTTACATGAGTTCAACAGGGAACCCTCTTTAAATGCCTTCAGTCTCAGGAGAGAGGAATTATTTTGCTGGGCTGGAGTCAATATCTATAATTAATGTCCATGAAAAGTTAAGCGCAAAGAAAGAAAAACTCTTCAGCCTACTAATCCTCAGGAGATTTTGTTGTGACAGAAACAGATGAACACATGTGTCCTTCCACAATTTTAGAACTCACTGAATAGCAATAAATTCACATTTACACAACATGGAATAACTTAGGATAGGGTGTGACATGATCAACAGCTTTCTGGGTAAATAGTTTGGTCTCTAACAGTGAAAGCAGGCTTGCATCAGAAACTTCCCTGCTCTGGGGCAGAGGCAAGAACCATTAGGATCCATCCTCGGCACACAGATGGGGGCCACCTGGCCACAGCAAGGCAGCTAGCCAGGTGCAGTTAAGAGCATGGGCACCCTCACCAGGGTTTCTCCATTTGCCTAATACGACCTTTAGCTTAGCCAAGTCCTCGGGAACACGAACATCCAGGGCAAGACCTTGGCTTCTGGAGGCCAGATGGGCACCTCACACATAGCCAAGGGCCCCATTTACACTCAGGGAAGCCAGACTCGGAGGCCACCACCTGCCTAGGTTCATTCTGTTAACTGTGGCAGAGCAAGGCTTGATCTATGTCCCGGTGATGCTAGCCAGATGTCCCCCTCTCCCAGGCTCTCAACTGCACACCCCAAAGCACATACAACCTCGGAGGAAAAAAAAAATTGTCTTTGGTGTTCTCCTGATCCTTTGGGCCACAATGGCCCCTACCCAACATGGGTTCTCTTCTGATTCCTATTTAACAACTGGGTACTGTCTCACTCCCTTGTTTCTATGTTTGTCATACATGCTGAGCAGGAAGTAACCCAGGGACACTCACAACGGGCTCTGGACATGTCTGTGGCAGGTGCAGAGGCCACTCCCTTCCCCAACCCAGGAGCCACCTGCCATTCTAGATGCCGCAGCAGCCTGAAGGCCTCAGTGTTGACAAGTGAATGACGCTGAATCTTCAGCTTCACTGGGTGTTCTGTGGAGCCAAAGCACGGCCACAGGTGGAGGCTGGGCAGAGAGGCTTCAAAGAGCCAGGCCTAGTCAATGGCGTTATCCTTTCTACGGTTCTGGAAAGATGGATGGTTGTGTGGTGAAGAGTGCTTCCTGCTCTTCTACACGACTTCAGCTTGGCTCCTAAGACACACGTCAGGCAGCTCACAGTCGCCTGCAACTCTAGCTTCAGAGATTCTCACACCCTCTTCTGGCCTCCATGAGCACACACACACACACACACACATACACACACTACAATCATTGTAAGGCCCTTTCCTCTGGTTCACCTACAGCTTCTCCACTCGTGCCCATGCACAGCCCTGACCCCAGCCACCTGCTGAGTACCGCAGTGCCCACGGCCATGGTAGGAACTAGTCTTCGTACTTTAAAGTGGTCACAGAACACAAAAGGACAGCAAGGTGGACCATGCTGTCTCTAGAATGGAAGACCTAAGAAGGGCAGCAGCAGGGAAGCCAGGGGCTAGGAAGTGAAAGAAACAGCCAGTAGGGCAGAGGCTTGCCGGAAGTGGTCAGTGGGAGACTGAAGAGGGGTAAAGGTGGCATGGCCTCGGTGAGAAGGGTAGGCCCACTCCTGAGCTAGCAGGATCGGAAGCCTCTGGAGGATTTCAAGCTAATACATGACATCAAATCAAGACCTCAGATGGGGTTGCAGTGTTGATGGTGGATCACCTGAGCTACGAGCCCAGAGTGCACGGTCACTACCTCTTTTGACTTTGTGCTGGAGGAGGATAACAGGAACCCCCCCAAAACACCCACAGCCAAGTCCCAGAGTCAAGCATAGGTTCTCTACTGAGGGACCTTGTGGATGGTGCTGAGGGTCGTGGAGTGGGGAAGTGGGATAGTCCACTGTCACCACAGGGACCTCCCTGAGGGATCCAGGAAAGTTATCATGAGAAAGACATGCCACATTAGGAGCAGAGAGGCAACAAATGAGAGGAAAGGCCAAAGGGTCAGAAACTAGGGGATCTGCAGCAGCTGAACCGATTCTACACACACACACACACACACCCCTCTCTGGAAGAGCCAGCCCTACCCACCACTGACTTTGGCTCAATATGACTGACTTCTGGCATCCAGCATAGACAAGAACACACCTGCATTGTTTTAGCAGCCTGCATTGTTTTAACAGAAGCCTCAAGCCGCAGAGTTCACACCCCAGCTCCAGGTGGACCCACTATGACCTAGGTGTTCTGTGAGGTGGGAAGACCCCTTTCCCAAGGCTGAGGAAGCCAGTCTCTCTTTAACGTCTGCTTTCTTCCATCGGCCAGCAGCCAGGCCTCTCAGCAGAGCTCAGCACCACTGAGCACCAAGTCCACACCACCTTCTCTGAGCTTCCTATGTAGAGATGCCCACAGGTAAGGAGCTGTGGGCTCCTGCCAGCTCCAGGCCTTCTCAAGTTCCTTGTACAAGCAGCCCTGCTGCAGCCTCCTCATCCTCCACAAGCCCAGCTCCATGCTGACCTCACCTCTCAACAAAGACCAGACACACTGGAATGTGCTGACTCAGCAAGAGGTAGACCACCCCTGTCTGGGATCTCCAAGTGGTCACCCTCCAAGCACCCTGGAAACTCTAAGGGCATGTAGGTGCCTTGGTACTGCTCTTTGGAGACCACCACACACATGGCAAGTGCCCACGTGATGTTTGCTGAATGGATCTGCCTTCCAGCTGTCCCTGGCAGGCACAGCCTAGTTTCCTTCTTGGCTTTCCATAAGGATCCCCATCTGGGGTTCACCTCCACTCCAACTTCCTATAAACACTTCGGCAATCACTAATGCCAGGCTGGAGGCTGGAGGCGCCCAAACAAAACCTCCCAACCAGCTTCCTGGCATAGGAAACAACCCCACCTCCAGGGACCATGAGGCCCATTCACTCACTCACTGCAGAAACCTCACAGCTCTTCTGGGGAACTAGGGAGAAAATCCCCGGAGGCCTGTGGGCAGTTCTGTCTCCTGAGACCCGGAACTCCTGTCCCATGGGTGTTCCAGCCTCTCTAGGTCCCTCTGGAGAGGTGCTGGCCTGGGAAAACCAGACCTGGTTGAAAGCATATCCAATCTTGGAAGCTGAACCCTGCTGAGTTCCCCATCTCCTCACAAGCTGTACTCAACTCTGCAATGGGAGCTCTGGCCAGGCTCCAGAACCCCTTACAGCCAGTCTTCCCTAGCCCTATGCAGAGATTCTCAATTTCTTTGGGTTCTGATTTTTAGGGTGTACCCAAAGCTGCTGAAATACATCATTAATGTATGACAATAAACAGAGTTGATCTCGAGGTCCTCGTCCCCAGAGAGATGACAACCACACTCAGTGCCTGCCACAATTCCCCCAACAATTTCTGATAGGGCTGCCTTGCATGACCAGGAAACAGAGGTCCCCATGGGCACACCTGTCTTCTCACCTGCACATCACCCTCTGACCTGTCATCACGGTGAATCCACAGAGTATGCCAATCCAAAGGACAGAGACACCAGGCCGGACAGCCACTGGGCAGCAGACATGTTTCTTTTACTTGTGAGTGTCCTCAACCTGGACCAAGAAACCCCAGGACACTAGATCTGGGGACCACGGGGGGGCACACCATAAAATCCAAGTATGAAGGGTACTGTGGGGCTTCGTGAGCCACCATTTCCAGCAACAGTCACAGCCCAGAGCTGACACCTCTTGACCCAGGGTGACTGGGGTGGAGCAGCATTATCTTAGAGCAGTGATGACCCTCAGTAAAGAAGCCAGGAGAGGTGGGAGGTGGTTGCTCAGGTCTTTCCGACTCCTCCCTCTACCCACAGAGCACTCTGCTCAGAGCACCCTCCTGCTCCATTAGGGGTACTTGATCTATGTATGGAGACAAAACACCCCCAGAATCCGCGCTTATGGTTTCAGGGTGAATCTGTGAGTCCAGACTGCTCACCCAGCATTTTAGCCTCTGGCCAACAAGAAGGGTTCAAGGGAGGCCAGAGCTTCAGTTGAAACTTCTTGACAAGCTCGGGGCATGCAGCCATCTTTAGCCTGATTCTCACAGAGTGACCTAGGGCTTCAAGAAGGAAGCAAAATACAGAGAGCCAGAGTCCAGACAGCTTGAGGGACCTGGACTGGTGCCTACATCAGAGCCCCCAGAGGCAGACAAGCCTGAAGCCAGCACAGGGGTGATTCAGTTCTGAGCGAATTCCAACCCCTCACTTCAGCTAGCAGAGGCTGGACTTCTGTGACCTGTTACCAAGAGTCCTGCTCTTGTGGACAACATCACAGGGCACACCAGCAGAGAAGGAAGTGGAAGCATGCATCTAACTTGAAACCTGACTGAGAAGAATGGGCTTGTCAACCAGAACACAGGGTCAGGGTCAAGCGTATGGGGTGGCGGCACTGGGAGAAGAGGAAGGCTCTAGAACCAAGAGACAGAATGCAGCATCCTGGAGATGGAGGCCTTGAATGACACTCTCAGGAGCCACCCTGCACCCCGCACCCATCTTCAGTTTCCATAAGAATCACACACACACACACACACACACACGCACACGCACACGCACACGCACACGCACGCACGCACGCACGCACACTCAAACACACATGCACGCACATACATGCACACTTACACAACCACTGCCACATGGATGGGAGGCTGCTGGGAACTCGGGGCCACAGGTAGGGGCTACCCACCCAGATAACAGGACACTCTTGATAGAATTACGCAGACCAACACCAGAGAGCAGTCATTATCTACTTCCACTACCATAAAAAAGTCCCCCTTTCAATTTCTTCCAGAGGAGAGAGAATAAGGGGATTAAGGATTAGAGGATTAGGGATGGAGTCTTAGCCACACATGGCCCCTTCTGGAAGTGGCCCCCACCTCAGCACACCTGCTTCCCTCTTGATGGCCTGTTGGGATGTGTCTGTACTTGTTGGAATTTCACAAGAATGAACCGCAGTCTTTAAAAAGCTGCCTCAGTGAGTGTAAGGGATGACCGCATGTCACTGCCTGCCCTGAGGATACGCCCTCCTCGGTTCCTCCCTCCTTGCCTCCACCACCCCTAGAATCATCCAGACCCCTCCAGGCAGGGGGTTTGGGGATTTTCTTTTCTGTAGTAGAACAGGGGCTCAGTGCAGAGTTTATTTCCTTGAGAAAAATATGCAGAAATGTGAGATTTCTTAAACAGAGTCTGTGGCCATGACTCAACTCTGCCATGAGCCAGCAGGGTTCTGGGAAGTACAACCAGCCACAGTCCGCTCAAGGCCCTGTGGTCACCACAGTGTTTGGACTCACTAAAAGTCTCCACAGCCATGGGCTCCTGGGTGAGGACCAAGAGGTGGTAAAGGAATAGAGAGCAGCCCTGGTAATCTTCTAAGGAGGATACCTCATACGCCTGTTTTACCGTGAACATGTTCAGGGAGGCCAAACATCATCTGCCTGATGTAGACGGGTAGGATGGTCACAGTGGCCACCTGTGAGCCAGCATCAAGTGAGCGACAGGGACACGGACCCCGGCAGACAGAAGGCAGGTAGGTAAGTATGGTGAGCAGGGTCCAGCCTGACGTCATCCCTGAATGTCCTCTCCCTACAATAATTCTATAATGTCTTATATATCACAATATCTTTGCAGATATGCGCCGGCATGCTCGTACACACACACACACACACACACACACACACACACACACACACACACGACTCCTTACACATTCACTGGGCTTCTGCCTCAGAGCCTCCTCCCCACAGCTCCTGCCCACCTGTGCCCAGGTCACCATGGGCCCCTCCCACGGGGCTGTAACCTCAGGCAGGCAGATACCAACCCAGCCATGTCACCCCCTGGTGTGAAGGGTCCGGCCAGGACATCCTCCTCACAGCTTCACAGATGAATCAGCTCCTACAGACACATCACTAGGGCTGAAACACCGCCTGTCTGGGTCAAAGTCAAATTAGGCCAAGCCCTGGCAGATGGGCGGCTTGGAGGGCTCACCTGGCACTCCCCTCCCTCTCCAGTCATGCCCAACCCTGACCCCACAGGTTGGAAGGGAGCTCAGAAGACAAGAAAAACCAGATTAGGACCGTCTGAGAACTCACAGACCAGCTCCACAGGGATGAGACAGCCACTACAACTGGGGAGTCAGCAGTCCCTAACTCCAGCATGAAGGGCCCTTTCCACCACAGTGGCTCTTTAAGCACCAGAGGGCAGGTGAGCCAACTGGCCTCCCTCTGACAGCAGAGGAGGTTCAAGGCTTCTCACAGAGAGTTTTCTTTCTCTCTTTCTCCCAAAGAGAGTCCCCTTTTCTTCAGGAGTCTAAGGACCCCAGAATAGGCCACCCAGACAGTGGGACAGTCAGAACCTTGGAGGAAGCCTAGAGAACTGTGGTGACAGACACAAGATCAGATCCTCACGGACTGGGGGCTGGAGTGACAGGGTGGGCGAGAGGGCAGTGTGTG